>CAHIKZ030004213.1:1295000-1402500 GCA_903632075.3 Acanthosepion pharaonis
GTATTTATGCATTTGTTTATAGGTAAAAAATATGCTATTTATATTGTGCTATTTGTATATCATAAAGTGTTATTATGTTATAACATCCATTAATTATTAACTTATATGTAGAGAGGGTGCGATTGATAACTCCTCGTTTTAACGACGTATATAAAATATATATATATATAAAAAGTGCCATGCATAAATTGTCCTCTAAATTAAGTAAAAATGAAAATGACATTGACATCTGATTTTAACAGATATATTTAACAAAAATTACACAAAAATATCTTAAAAATCTAATGAGTAATTTTATTCAATAAATTCGCCATTGACATCACGGCTTTCAGACCTTGGTAGGTTTATCTGGCTCTTTAGGTTTAATTTATATATATATATATATATATATATATATATATATATATATATATATATATATAATGTATAAAATGTTAATGGTTAGAGTTGAATTGGACCAGGAAACAGTAGTATTAAAATGTGCTTAATGCACGTGTGAAAATAAGAATAAAAAAATAATATGTAGAGTTTTTATCATTAACAGTCAAGAGATCAGTTGATTTCGCCACTTTGGTTTCAAATTTACGATATTTTCAGGCTACTTAAAAATTGCTTGATGATAACGTAAAGTTGAAAACACCGTAGCAAAATCAACTGAATTTGTAAAGTACAGTGTAACCCGGATATAAGAAAGTTGTCGGGACCGGAGAATAAGTCTCTTATATCCGGGTTTCTCTTATATCCGGGTTTGGTCTATTTTGTTTACATTAACACAGGCTCTAATTTGGGACCAGAGAATATCTCTCTTATATCCGGGTTTCTCTTATATCAGGGTCTCTTATATCCGGGTTACACTGTACATATATATCTTTGTCTGTATATATGCTTATATTGTTTGTATCTCTGTATGTGAAAGAGGTTTACATGTGTTTTTTGTATTTATTATGTACTTGTGCTTTTGTCTATCCGCATGTTTTTGTTTTCTCTCTCAGTATGGGTTTTTGTATATGCGTTGTGCATGCGTTTTTGTTATTTATATGTCTGTGTGTGCATGTGTGTGTTTGTATGTATACTCACATCTTCATTACTTCTCTCATCTATCAAATGTATTCCTCCTTTCAAAGTAATTATTTGGAAATGCAGAATATCGAATAATACATTCCACATGAACTTTGAATAAAACGACAAGTCACCTTTGGAATATTTGCTCAATGCTTGCTTAATACGATAAACTATTTCTTGGACAAGGTATTCAACGTTTTGAATTGATTTATTGTAGGAATCTTGAACGACATTCTGGTTGCAACTATTTTTATTTCGTAATGAAAGATGTCTCGAGGATGAAATGTTATTCCGTATGTCTGATAGGATTCAAAGATAACTCTTTTTCAGAAATTGTTGCAACATGAACTTATTTATAGATTGCAAAGTACAGTGAGAATCTGTGATATTTTTCTGCTCAAGGAATTAGACCGATTAATTTATTACATATCGATATACTTATACATGTAAGTGCGATCCTGGAAAAAATCGTCGATAGAAGATGCAAAGTTTTCCTTAATTCAATCGAACACAACTTAAGTAGTTTAGGCTTCCATAATTTCGTCGTCCTGGGTAAGATGTTAAACTACATCCGTATCCTTGGTAAGACGATAAACTACATCCAGCAGCAATGCCTCTGATCAGGAGGTTTTGAGCAGCGTGGAACCACCTCTTAATTGCTGGTCTTTCCAGGTCTACCCTGACCCGGGGTGGCAGCACCTGTTAGGGTCCCAACAATGGACAAATAGTTAACTATTACCGGGAATACTTTTTTGGAAATTGAAGGAAAAATATTACGAAAAAACAGATTTTTAACTAAACAAAATATTACCAGCAATAAAAAAAATTTTCGGCATTAAATAATCCAGTGAGGTTGATATGCTGTAAAACAAAATAAACCAAACCAATCTAAACCAAAGAATACATATCCTCTTTATATGAATGTAGCCTAAATGTGTTGTCGCATTAAATATCCCATTGATGTTGATATGCCGTAAAAGAAAATAAACCAAACCAAATCCAACAATTTCAGAATAACGAAGGTTTCTTGAAAAATTGCGAACATAAAACAGATATTTTTAGCATACAATGTACGTAATCGTAAGAACAGAGAAATCCATCATATTTTTTTTACTGGTTAAATGATATTTTGAAGTTGAACATATGTATTATCTGAAGTCATAAATAATTTCCGTTTTTGTTCATTAAATTTATTCTAAATAAATAAAGTAAAACAATATAATAGTCAAAAATATATTCACCAGCATTTGCAATGTATTATTACCTCTTATCACATAAGTTCTTTAACATGGTACAGGTATTGATGTAAAAAAAAGTGTTCAACGAGTTGTTGAATCTGATGTTTATTAGAAAAGGTTTTCCCTGTCAAAGTGCTTTGTCGTGCGGAAGAATTTAATAATCGTTCTGTGAATGTTTAGGTGAATATGACTATTAGGCTAAGACAGACTACCGGTGTTTTAAAATTGTTGCTGTGTTGTTATTACCGTAGGCGACGATGCCTCGTCATTTTTTAATCCACTGTACAATTGATACAGCCTGCAAAAATTAAGCTATGTTAATTTGATTATTTAACCTGTAGAAAGAGACAGTATGTATAAAGGTAAAAGACAATAGGATAACTGTATTATTAGCCGATGTGTTTCGTCCAATGTGGACTTTTTCAAGGCAAAAACGAAATTTTTCAGTTGACAATATGAATACAATAGCTTTTTCTAAATTCTTCTAGTTACAAAGACATTTTGTTTTGTTGTTAATAGTTACTTTATTTTAATAAATTAATTTCATTTTTGCCTTAAAAAATTCCACATTGGATAAAACACTTCTGCTAATAATACAGTTTTCCTGTTGTCGTTTCACTATATATATATATATATATATATATATATATATATATATATATATATATATATATATATATATATATATATATATGTATATATATATATAACAAAGTATCTGGGTGTTGCTAAGGTAACATCCAGTGAAGCCGCTTCGTCCAGTTTGAATTTGAATTCACACACGCACCAACGTAAAATATTCTCAATCATTTCCGTTGGTGACAGTTATACTTGGAAAGAAAGTGTGTAGAGTGTGGTTGTCTCACCAGTCCAAAGATATTCCGTCATTTATGATGGATTGCTCAACAGGTTTTGACCAAATAGATATTCTCCAGATCCTAAAATTACCATATTCCACATATCTCGCCCCTCGCGACTTTTCGTCTTAGATCACAATTGACAGTAACAAGACGTTGGGGAAATCCGAGAAAATGAGACGTGGCAGCTGCTCGCCATTCTTAAAAGGGAGCTCCAGGAATGATCCTTCAACGGAAATGTCGCTTTATAACGTGTGTCAGTTCAAAAGGGGACTGCTTCGAAAGCGATTAAATGCTGAGTTGATATGCCTTGTTTTTTTATAGCATTAGTATTGATACTTTTTGGTTGGTTGGTTTTGATTAGAATTATATCCATATTTATGAGTTATATAATGGCGAAATTTAAATATTTTGAGCAAAAGTTTATGATTTCAACTAAATATATTTTGATCGGAACTGCGTGCATTCAGTTGCAGATAAAATATACGGTTTGGTCAATTTACTATAGAATGTATTGTTGGTAATTCTACTATAAATAGATATTATTGGTATTTCTCATATAAAAAAAGTATTGTTGCTAATTTTACTATTCATATGTATTGTTAGCCTCGTTTATATAAATACGTATTGTTGTTAATTGCACAATAAATAACTATTGTTTGAAATTTTCTTATATAAATATGTATTGCTGGTATTTTTTTTTATAAAAATATAATTTCATTATGCTTTTGTGTGTGTGGTGGGTCACTATTTGGCCATAGCTTGAAAACTAACAGGTGCTAACATCCGGATACTTTTGGATCAGACCTCGAATGTATGTAAACATGGTGATATTTCTATTTTCTAAATTTTTAGCCATATTATTATTAACATATATTTTCGCCTTGGCATCAATGTGCTTTGCTTTTTGGGCATTTGATCTTAAAAAATGTATATAATTTCGCTGATGGAATATTATTAGATTTGTGAATTTGGCACAAAATAATTAAAAAAGAATCATTATTCACTGGTATTAAATTAATACTGTCAAACACAGAGATTGAGTAAAATTTCTAAAAAAGAATATTACAAAAATATTTATTAAAAATGCCGAATATATAAAATTATACGAATATATCTTCAGTCGTTTTCAACAAAAACTGCATGCATGCATATATATATATATATATATATATATATATATATATATATATATATATATACACATATATATATATACAAAATATATATACATGTACGAATATTTACCTATATATATATATATATACATATATATATACATATATATACAAATATTGATATATATATATATATATATATATATATATATATATATATATATATATATATTTATGTATATAAACAAAAGAAAGAACAGTAAAGATATATTATCCGGTGTTCTTATAGATATTTTATTTTACAAAATAGTGCTCAATGTAAATTTACAGAGCATTAATATTATAAATTAATTGATTTAAAATGTTTTTTCGCTACACAGTTCTAACCATGTTTCAAAAAAAAAAAAACCAGTTACTTTAAAAGTTACTCCAAAATTCGCTTGCGGATGAAATGGAACTAATGTCTTTAATTTAATTACAAAATTAAATTCGGGGCTTTTAGCTTCCATTTTTGAAACATGGTTAGAACTGTTTAGCGAAAAAAAACATATTTTAAATCAATTAATTTATAATATATATATATATATATATATATATATATATCTTCCAAATTATATGTAATCCCTCTAAGCTTAATTCAAAATTCTTCCTTTGTTAAAATTTTAAGTGTTGTTCTTTTTGCGTATAGAAAAGTAAACTCGGAAATGACGAATGCAATGTTGCGATTACGAATTGTATTTTCTCGGTATATATACGTGTTTGTATTGTCTAAAGAAGTGATGGAATTTTTTATTAATCCGACAGATTTTATTACTTAAACATTATATTTAGGGGACACGCATATCTGAGTAGACGCCCCATTCATTTCTTAAACAGTATATTTGTTTATTTTCATCTGTCGGCTTGAACATTCGAGAAATCTCATTAACGAAAAACAATGCGTTCACCGGCAGGATTCGAAGCGTCGTTCCTCTTGGCAGGGGGAAATGTCGTTAGATCTGACGTACTTTAAACCGTCTTGGCCACAGAGTTCATGTTTGTGCATTTTAATCAATATATATATATATTTCTTTATGAATACATACACTTTTCATTTTTTAAACCCCCCAATACTTTTAAGCATTCATGTAAATCTATAGATTGTTATCCTACCGGTACTGTAAGAGGGTGGTGTAATTGATAAATGCCCAGGCAGAGAAATCGGTGATATGATTTCGAATTCTAGTGGAGTTCGTTATATTGAATTAGGTGCAAAAATATTGGCAAAGATATGAATACACGTATTCTCTGAGCTATCAGTTCAATAGTAACAATTTTATCGGAAAATAATTCTCATCGCCAAAGGATCCTTATAATCACTTAAGATGTTTAAGCTTTAAATAACCTCACACTGGTTGATAAGCCGTAAAAACAAATCAATCAAATATTAGTGACCAATATTTAATCATTATTTTAATTATGTTTTTCGTCTAATTACACATGTGACTCATCTGCCTTTTATCTCTGTTTTTCATTCTAGGTTGACCTTTAGAACTGTGTCGTCTGCGTTGTTATACTCATTTGACAAGCCAACAAATATTAAATGTGCCGTTTTTCATTGAAGTTTGTTGCGATGAAGAAATTATGAGTTGAAATCAGTTTGGCATTCTAAAATGTAAAACTAATTACTTCAGCGAAGTAGAATTCAGACTAATTTGACTGGACTTTGTTTCTAATGAAAAAAAAATATTTTTAAATTACATAGATGATTAATAATGAAACGGAAAAAAAGCAAGCGGTTCAAATGAATTAGGGGAGATTACCAATGAAACGAGAATTAAACTAATTTGAATACAAAGTAAACACGGCAACTGCTCTTAAGAAGGACAACCACTCACTGGTTTCCTGGGACAAGAAATGGTTTGTAAATTATAACGACTCCAAAACAAAACTGCTTTGATTCAATCACCACATAGAACCTTTTTCGCCTAGCATCAGCATGGATTTTGCTAAACTCCAAGAGAGCGGCACACTATATATTCTTGGTCTCAAAATTTCCACTGACATGAAATGGAGCGGTATGTGGAATCAATGTCTTCATCTTTTGCAAGGAATGTTTATCCTTTGTGTCGTGCCAGAAAATTTTACTCTTCAAGACTCCATCTTGCACATTTATGAATTTAATATTCATTTGTGCACTGAATACTGTTGTCATATCCAATCTGGCGTTCCTGCTGTAAATCTCGAGATTCTTGACAAAATCCAAAGAAGTATCCGTAATGGAATTGATCCTGACCAGGAATCTCGACTTCCGTTACTTTCTCAACGACATGACGTGGCTTCACTCTGTCTTTTCTGCTAATATTTTCATGGCATCTCTTCTGATGAGCACCGAATACATGAATTTAATTCTGATACTTGATTGGCAAGTAGGTCTCACCGTTTTACTGTTGAAATAGTTATAGGCAACGGCCAATTCTACTCTAACAGTTTATTTTCTCGCACTTCTTACTTGGGTATTTCTCTTTCGATTTCTTGCTTCCCTGACATCTACAATCTTCAGAGATGTAAATCTAATGTCAATCGTCATGTTTTATCTTTTGAAACCCTGTTCCTTTTTTTATACGTTCCTCAATCCTCGTCATACTCAGACTTCTCATCCTTTTTCAATTTTACTCCTTGTAAATCTCTACGTTCTTGTGGCATTACGACCTTCGTTGGGTTGCAATAAGATAAAAAATCGACGTAATGCGAAGACTTATCCAAACTAAGAATCTAAGGTAGACTTTGACGTTATCATGACAACCAAAGATTTAATATAATAATGAACATTAGGTAAAGTACTTTATAAAATTCAATACAAAATAATGTTTTAAACTGGGTTCACATTAGTATCCATTTCACTTTTTAATTTTCGATACATAAAATAAATTATTGTAAACTGTTTATTTGTTGAATAATGCCATATCATTCCTCGTATAAGACAGTGAACACTGGGCATTTTCCTGAGAGATGAAGATATGATTTGAGGCAGAATATATATAAGGATGTTGATAATAGCATTGCCGGATCATATGAACAATGTGGTAGTTTTAAGTAAAATGAGAGCAGAAAGGAGACCTCTGCTTAGGATCAAACAGATAAATTTGACATTTCTGTGCACATAAGGAAGAAAATGGGCCTGGAGATTTCGGTACTAACATGACATACTGAAGGCAAATTGGATAGTGGTAAGTATCGAATGATCTACTTAACTGTAAATGGATGGCAGAAGACGTAGTGAATCGTATTGTTAGAGGAAAAATTGTTACATGCCTTCTCCCCTAATCTGAAAAGGGAGCTTAAGTCATGTTCGTTTATATTTACATACAAATCAAGCAATGAGTCTCTATTTTTCGCACCTGCCAGAAAATGATTTTCTCCTCACGGTTTCTGAATGATGACAGAGCTTTGAGCAGACCAGGCTTCCCTGACCACCGCTTAAATGTCAGTTGAACAGCCGAACGCGGTGCATTCTAATTAGGAAACAAAAAAAAAGATAGAATTTTAAACAAGGACATCTGAAAATAAATGTGAACGAAATGGTCAATTGAATAGATGATTTCCGATATTCAACAAACTATCCTCGATAGGTAATTATGTGTCCATTATTTCGTTGTGGATGTTGATGATGTTTTTTGTAACTTTTAGGACGCAAATCGACTTCGAAATTTACTTCATTTGGCAAATGCCTCACGCAGTTCTTCTAATGACGAGAAAGTATATTCTTCTAATAGACAAAGAAACAAATAGAATGGATTTCATGAGAATTACTCCATTTAGATTAATATGACACGGAGCTATGTAGGTAACTCAATAAATATGAGATATGGAACATAATAGTAATAATCTACTATGTTACCTCACTATTCATTGCAACTTACGACTTTCTTGAAAATAATATTTAATATTTTATGACCAAAAGTAATAACGATCTACTCGTTAAATGGATGAAATAGGGGATGATACTATAACTTTACGCTTACGTCCACATCTCGTTGAAACAACAGTTACCTACAATCACCAAAGTTAAGCAAAGTCGAGTCTGGTCATACCCACATGAGTGACTGTTTGAGAATACCAGATGCCGTAAGTTTGTATGTGTGGATGTTGTAATGGATAATGGCACATAATCTTTAATCGAAGAGCCGAGCTCCAAATCCAACTGGGTTTGTTATATTCACTTACGTGCAAATATCCTTGGAAAAGGCATGAATCCAACATTTCTCCTCTCAGCTACGGATTCATTGGTCAGACTTGTATCACTAAATTCATTATCCCGAAAAATAGAAAAATATTTTATTAAGCAAGACTGGGGTGCCGCTAGCACGCAAGGGGTTACAGCGAGTGGACAAGATTAAAGAGGCATGATAGAGGAAAAGATGAAGAGAAGGACGGGGAATAGATCAGGGCATCTGGAGATGTCGATTGACATTACATTTGAATATTTGGAGATTATAGCGATCAGGGAAGCAAGCAAGAGGAAGGGTATTCCAAAGACAGGAAGTGCGAGACATGAAACTGCTGGAGTAGAAGTGACGGCTACATTTAAGCATTTCGACGGTGAAAAGGTGAGCCTGAGATGCCAACCTAGTAGCATTTTTTAAATTTATGCAGTTTGGGAACCAACCAAAGTAGCTCGTTGGAGCATTTAAAGTGAAAGTATTTGTAGAAAAGACAGAGGGAATCGACGGTATGTCTGTGAGAGAGAGACTGTAAACAAGATGGCAGATCAGGGCAATCATATTCCGTATCCTCTCTGGATTTTGAGGAGGACCTTAAGACGAAGAACGGGGGTTCCAGACCGTATATGGCAGCAGTATTCCATGCAAGGGCGAATGGTTGATATATAGATTTGAAGGATGGACTCGGGCGAGAGAAAATGTCTGACGCGACACAAGGAAACAGATTTAAAATATTTTCTGGCTTTAAATAACCGTCAAATGGTTGACAGGATGCAGAAAATAAATCAATCAATATAACTATTTAAAATACATAATCCATTAACTTAATGGATTAAATCAGTTGTTCGTTTATTTGCTGATAGTAATTTTGAGTTCAGTCTGTGAGCCGGTCAGTGTGTACTTTGACTCAGTGAAAACATGGAGAGCTATAACTGAATATCAAATAAGGACGAGACGGGATATCCCTTAACCTGGTAAGTGGAACCAGAACAATATTTCTACGTTGATTAAATAAGGGCTTTTGTTTGAAATTCCCTTTAGGTTACCTGGATCAACATACACCTGATGGATGCCGGAGAAATAATGAACTATCCGTTATGGTAATAAAAACGTGGAGGAGAATAATAATCCGCGTGTAAAGAATGTAGATATTAATAAATCCTTATCCATGCAATTCAGTCAAGAGCTTAAGGGATTAACGATTTGGTACGTACATTTAGTAATATAGTAAATTATAAGTTCAATCCCAATACCGGAGTCCGATATTTGGACACAGTGTAAATGGGAAGAACAATAACTGAACAGTAATGAGGTAGAACTAGACAAGATGTCTCTAAATATGGGTAAGGGAAAGGAGACAATAATGGGTTCCGTTTGAATTCAATGTAGGTTACCAGGATAAACATACACCATTGTGTGTGTAGACATGTGTTAAGTTACCTGCGTTGAATATATATATATATATATATATATATATATATATATATATATATATATATATGAAAATATATAGAAAATAGGAAGGAACTGGTTAGGTAAATAATCCAAAGTCCCTTAGTATTTTCGTTATTATTTTTTAAAAATAGTGCTCGATACAAAAATAGTCAAAAGTCAAACCACCCTCCATCCATAATTAAACATATACCCTCATCAATAGAAAATAGAATTAGCATTAACTCCGCTAACAAGGAAATATTCCAACAACACAATGGCTTCTATAACACTGCCCTAAAAAATAGTGGTTATAAAAATGTTAACATTAACTATAGAGACGATTGCACTGGCCATAAGAAAAAAAACAGGAAAAGAAAAATCATTTGGTATACCCCTCCGTTCAACCAAATGGTTAATATTAAACTAGGACAGAAATTCTTAGCTCTAATTGATAAACACTTCCCCACCAATAGTAAGCTTAGTAATATATTCAATAAGAACACCCAAAAAATTGAGTTACAGCTGCTCTGAAAATCTTCAACGTATAATAAAAAAAACACAATAATAAGATCTTGAACAAACTCCCATGCCTGAATAGTATTAATAAAAACCCTGCACTTAAATCAAACAATAAAAGGGAAAAATTTTGTAATTGTAGAAACCTAGAAGACTGCCCATTAGAAAATAAATGCTGCATTAAATCTGTGGTATACCAATGTACTATATCATCCAATGAGAGACCTAGCACTAATATGATATACATTGGGTCCACGAAGAATGATTTTAAAGATAGATGGAGGCATCATAAGTGCTTTTTCAATAATATAAATAAAATAAATCAGACTTCCCTATCTAAATATTTTTGGCATCTGAAGGAAACAAATAGGACACCTAAAGTAAAATGGAAAATTATAAACAGGGCTAGAACATGTAAAACTTGGATTGACCCATGCCCTTTGTGCCTCCATGAGAAATTGCACATTATTTAGCTTCTAAATAATAATAATCTATTAAACAATAGACATGAGTTAACGGTTTTTTGTCGACACCATCAGATTCATGGTTTCAATAATTAGCTAAAAACAAGCATACAATATAATAACTTGATTAATCCATAGTCCAATCATCAGATTCATGGTTTGAATATTTAGCTAAGAACAAGCATACAATATAATAACTTGATTAATCCATAGCCCAAATAAATAGTTTAAATACCCTACAAAAAGGATAACCCTTTATGAAGTCGTCAAAAAACAAACGTTACGGCAGTTTTTTTATATGCACAAATCCCTTTCATAAAAAATAAAATAAAAAAATAAATAAATCTCCATAGACAAGCATACCAGACTAGGGTTAATACATCTTCCGTTTCAAATTTAGACACCCCCAGCTTTCCCTGACTTGACATCTATGAAAGTAACTCTATACTGATACTTATTATTAACACCCAACACACGCCTACCCAATTTAAACAATTCGCCCTAGCTGTTACCATGGAAATTTTGATTTCAATTATTAAAACAAGTAAATTTCAGAAATATGTTATTCCAAAAAAATTTCGCTTGAAGATGGAACAGAGCTTACTTTAACTCAATTTAATTCAAATAATTATATTGAAGTTTTCGGTTCTTGTTTTGAAACATGAGACCTCTTATGTCGCGAATTAGAATCATATTTTTAAATAAATAATTATATATATATATATATATATATATATATATATATATATTAGGATCCTGAATAAATTCTCGCTGATTTTTAATGAAAAGTAATGTTTTTTTTTACAAAGATTAGTAAGAAACATGTCACTGAAAATATGGTCCATTGCTAGCCATTAATTTTCCCATCATTTTGGCAGATTTGAATTCTACGTCGGAAAAAAAGAAATCTCTTTTGAGGCTAACCACGAGTCGACCCAATTTTTAACATCTTTATAGGAATGAAAGTGCTGCTCAGCTAGGCCATGTGCCATCAATCAGAACAAGTCCTAATCTGATGGGACAATGGCCGGTGAATACGGTGGGTGGGGTAGGAATTCCCATGTAAGCGTCTCCAAGTAGGTTTTCCCCTGTTTTGCAACATGTGGTCTAGCGTTGTCATGTTGCAAAATCACTTTGTCGTCACTGCTCGTATTGTGGCCTTTTTTTCTTCAATTCTCGGTTCAAACGCATCAATTGTAGTGTATGGTGATCCCCAGTGATGGTTTTGGTCGGTTTGAGCAGCTCATAATAAACTACAGCCAGCTGATCCCACCAAATGCAGTGCAGGGGCTTAGAACCATGGACATTCAGCTTTGCCGCCGATTCTGATGCCTGTCCGGGTTTGCCCCACGATCTTCTACGCTTAGAGTTATTGTAGCGTATCCAATTTTCATCACCGGTCTTGATACAATGAAAAAACCTTTCCTTTTCTGCCATTGAAGCAGATATTCACACATGACAAGACGCCGTTCGACGTCTCTCGGCACCTTGCATTTGAACGTTTCAAAACTATTGTGTAATCAATTGCCTAATGATTCTGCAAGTTCCACTTGCGCGTTTCATGAGTCTTCATAAAATAATGACTCCATTTCCTCGTCTTCAACTTTTTTCGGTGCACCAGAGCGTTCTTTATCTTAAACATAAAAATCATTATTTTCGATGCGTCTAAACCAACTTCTGCAATTTGTTTCCGACAGAGCATGGTCGCCGTAAGTTTCAACAAGAATTCTGTGTGCTTCAGCTGCAGATTTCTTTTGAATAAAGTAGTGCAGTATAATTCTACGCAAATCCGACATGTTTAACGCTATGCAAAACAAAGTTGTTTACACTTCGGCGAAATGACATACACTGAATTTCAAGCTTGCATTTAGTACTTCTTTATAGATGCGCTACCATCTGAAACTACACACACGCAGTTCTGGGAACGCTATCTGTTTCAAGGTCCTAATAATTTTGTGACTGACTTAACGGTATAAAAATCTCTATGAGAATAATGCATGTTTGTCATTTCTTTTCTTTCGGTTATTCCGTTCCGTCAGTGAAATAAGATTTTATTATATCATAGACATAATAATGCCAATAATGGAGAACACTTATTCTGGGAGAGTGATTATTTCATTCATAGTGCACCAATTATCTGATCATTTACCCAACGTTTATAATATCATTAACCAACATCAACTAGTGAGGCTTACGTGATAAAGACATTAATTAGTGATTAACCGACATGATATATTAATCCCCATTAACTGCTGACTTACCCGACGAAATATATTATTAAGCGTCATTAAAAACTAAAATTTACTAAAATGTTCTCTTCGTTTTTTTTTGTTTTTTTTTTTATCTATTTGGTGTGCACGGATGAAAAACAATTACTCATCTTTTAAGGGTTAAAAAACTGTTAACTGCATGGTATTCTCAGCATAAATCTGTAGAACAACCATTTCTGTTGCCTCAAGTTTCGTCTTCGTCTGTAATAATATTGTTCAAAATTCATTGCACTATAAGAGGGCATGTATTACATGAGATTCCAGTACTAATTTTTCCTAACGAGATTTTCTTGTTTCTTAATTATTTGCTTAGTTCTCGGAAGGCAAATTTCGATAACATATATTTCATAAGTAGGAAAGAAATAACTTCTGAAATTCCAGGGAAGATATATTAATTTTTTTGGAAATTTTACAACGGTTAAAATAACGGGTCTTTACAATGGTAATTATTTGAAGACGGCTTACCCAATTTAATCTTGATATCCATTCAGGGCGTAGGATTAAGTCAAAATCATAATAATGAATGAGATTCATGATATGAAAGGATGTGAAGGTGTAAGTAAGATGGTGAGAATAAGGAAAAACGATAATGTGATTTTTCGCCTAGGTTAAAAGAAGATACAATATGCGAGCCGCTAATAAAGAAAGAAAGACAATGACAACAAGTCTTCAAAAGCAGCAGCAGCCAAATTATGATAAGCAGCAAACTGATCTGAGAGAAAAGTTAACTAATCATCGGCTTAATCCTTACATGCTTCCAATACTTGGTTAAACCAAGTATATCACTGTAACTGCCGTATATGAACAGAGTTACATAACGTGAAGATCATCTCTATAAAGGCGACGCGTAGTGTTTGCTACGATAACTCATTGTTCGAATTCCAATGGCGGAAGAAAAGTAACCACATCACATAAAAAGAAATAGTGCATTTATTACTTCTGTTTTATTTTTCAAATAACCTTGTGAAAGATGTATACTCTTGAAAAGTTATTTTTTTTCTATTTCAGTCTAATTTTACCCGGAATTATGCATGCAGCTTTGATGTTATTTATAACGGCATTGCAACTAAATATCTTCGAAAGGAATATACGCTGAAGTATGTCCCCTATAAACCTGTTAGTCTTTAAGGAAATATGTTTAAGAAAATCTCTTACGGAAGAATTGGAGAAGGCAAACGAAACCCAGTTATGAAAAGCAAACTTTGAACCGAGATTTAAGTTTGTTTATGGAATGAACAAAACCTGAGCATGAAGGAAATGCTTTGACCCTTTAGATCAAAAACATTGCTTTTTCTTTTCTAAAGCAAGGGATACATTTGATTTTCTTTTTTAGAGCTACAAATTTTATGACTTGTTTATTTCTTTACTAAATTCTTCTGAATACACGTGCATACCCGCATTTACTTCCGTTCTCATGAAAATGAATATTGTTTGTTAGAACGCACATCTAAACGTACATGCCCTGAAACGATTTGGTTCAGTCCGAAAAAGCGCACGCAACACGTATATAAATCGTACAAACAGTATCGCCTTAAGGCTGTCTGTAAATACAATAGTCGCATTTATCGAAGTTGAATTTGTTCCGTATACATTTGTAAACACTAACTCAATGTAGATAAATCCACTCCGTGAAAGGAGAAGTAGGCAAATATATATGATATTTAAAATAACTGATGATATTATAGGGGAATAAAAAAACAAAAAAACAAAAAAAAAACGAATTAAATTATTATTTCTCTTTTCTCTTTATTCCTCTTCCTCCTCCTCTTCTTCTTCTTCCTCTTCTTATTTTTCTTCTTTTTTTTTCTCTTCCTCCTCTTCTTCTTCCACTTCCTCCTCCTTTTCTTTCTTCCTCTTCCTCCTCCTCTTCTTGCTCTGCTTATTTTTCTTCTTCTTCTTCCTCTTCTTCTTCTTCCGCCTCCTCCTCTTATTCTTTTTCCCTCTTCTTCCTCCTTTTCTTTCTTCCTTATCCTCTTCTTCTTCCTCCTCCTTCTCCTCTTTTTCTTCTTCTTCCACTTCCACTTCTTCCCCTCCTTCTTCTTCCTCCTCCTCCTCCTCCTCATCATCATCATCATCTTCTTCTTCTTCCTCCCCCTTCTTCTTCCTCCCCCTTCTTCTTCCTCTTCCGCCTCCTTTTCGTCTTCTTCTTCTTCATCCTCCACCTCTTCCTCCTCCTCCTCCTCATCTTCTTCTTCTTCCTCCCCCTTCTTCTTCCGCTTCCTCCTCCTCTTCTTCCTCTGCTTATTTTTCTTCTTCTTCCGCCTCCTCCTCTTATTCCTTTTCCCTCTTTTTCCTCCTTTTCTTTCTTCCTTATCCTCTTCTTCCTCCTCCTCCTTCTCCTTCCACTTCCACTTCTTCTTCCTCCTCCTCCTCATCATCATCTTCTTCTACCCCCTTCTTCTTCCTCTTCCTCCTCCTTTTCGTCTTCTTCTTCTTCTTCATCCTCCTCCTCTTCCTCCTCCTCCTTATCATTTTCTTCTTCTTCCTCCCCTTCTTCTTCCTCCTCCTTTTCGTCTTCTTCTTCATCCTCCTCCTCCTCTTCTCGCATCCCTTCAGAACGTGGGCGATAATTGCTCTCAAAGCTTCCATGTTCATTGTATTTCTTAGCAATCTTTGATTTTTCTTCAGCTTCTCTAACTTATATCCCTCCCAACCGTTTGCACAATCTCGTTATGTAGTTTATGCATTGTTTCCAGTCCTCTCACTAACTTCCAATGTCCTTTGAGCGTCAAATTTCTATGCTTTCTTTCCTCATTATGTGCCTTAGAATTTTCTACTGTTTCCTTCTGAAGTTAAGTATAAGTGAGTATTTTCTTTCTATTGTCACATGATAACTGAATTGTATTCTCAGCATAATTCTGTAGAACAACCATTTCTGTTGCTTCAAGTTTCGTCTTCGTCTGTAATAATATTGTCCAGAACTCATTGCAATATAATAGGACATATATTACATGAGATTTCAGTTCTAATTTTTTCTAACGAGATTTTCTTGTTTCTTATTTATTTGCTTAGTTCTCGGAAGGCATATTTCGATAACATATATTTCATAAGTAGGAAAGAAATAACTTCAAAAATTCCAGGGATGATAATTTAAAATTTTTGAAAATTTTACAACGGTTAAAATAACGGGTTTTTACAATGGTAATTATTTAGAGACGGTATACCCAATTTAATCTTGATATCCATTCAGGGCGTTGAATTACAGTCAAAATAATAATAATGAATTAGTTTCATGATATGAAAGGATCTGAAGGTGTTAGGTAAGGAAGATGGTGAGAATAAGGAAAAACGATAATGTGATTTTTCGCCTAGGTTAAAAGAATATACAATATGCGAGCCGCTAATATAGGAAGAATGACAATGACAACAAGTCTTCAAAAGCAGCAGCCAAATTATGATAAGCAGCAGCCTAAGCAGTCAAAACATGTGAAGCAGCACCCAAAAGTAGCTGAATGAATCAACATAGAAAGGCAGTAGCTGTCAAAACAGGATAGGTAGCAACACCAGCAGCTCTAATCAGGAGACAGATTAGGTTTAAGGTTCCAGGTTCACTGTAGCGGATAGCCTAGTGGTGTAAAGTGTTGATTTGTGATTATTTTTTGACATCTACTTTGATGGCAACGAACACTCATTGTCAGTTTTGTGATGTCAACGAAAACTCGTTGTTACTTTCGTAATGCTCCTTGTAGTAGAGACTTTGTAATCGCAGATACAATTATAGTAACGCCGTTGAACAATGCTGGTGTCAAACGCTTTCGAATATCACTCGCACTAATAGTACTTGCCCGATAATACTCGCTCGACAGTTGACCCTTATAGAGATCTGAATAGAGAAATAGTATGTTGAATTGAGTAGAGAATAAAGTATAGACTAGAAATGCAGATCCGAATATTAGTAGAGGATAGAATAGAAATAGTTGATCGTTAGTCGTCAGCTTCTTCCGACATATATACGTTTCCTATATGGTCACGTGGTCTACTTAATTCAATAATGAGATCGCCTGTGTTTACTCACTGGCGATATATGTTCAAACTCAAGTGTCGGCAGCGACACTTTATTCCTATATAACATCGTAATTACGAGTTCATTTGCTGGGCCGGGAAGTGTGTACTTACCCCCAGTAGAAACGGGCCTGCACTAACTGAGCATTACTAAAAATAAGAACTAGACGATCTCCCTAGAGGAACGAGAAGAGTCTACCCAAATATATATAACCAGATCGATATAGGCATGATGAAGGCCGGAGGGGACAAGAACCGAAACGTTGTGATTACAACAACGAAGATGAGGATAAAAGTCCGAATATAAATGGAGCAAATAGTCAAAAATACTCATGCCAGATATTCAAACAGACAAAAGATACTGCTTTCGACATATTTGGTTGTTTTTTTTTAAAAACTCTCGATTGAAGTGTCCTGGAAAGCACTCCTGCGAATGTCTGTTCCACAAATTAGCAGTTCTTTGGAAAACGACGTCTGAGTTAATATTTTCTTTTTTAGGTTTGGTATATAAAGGTAATGAGGATGATTCGACTCGGTGGAAGTAGCATGTCGTACCCTGTGTTTAAATGTCTGAACAGTGGAACTAAATGGTCGAACTCGACTGAATATTTACCATGGGAATTATAATAAAATAGTGACAGACTTCCAACTTTATATCTGTTGAATTTTGTCTTTGCGTAAACAGTTCTAATTTCACTCAAGGCTGAAATGTGTTGTTTGTACATCTTTAACGCAGATATGTTAGAAACAATCCGTTGGTGGCCTGATCTGACATTTATAATTTAAAGCTTTCTAGAAAGAGTCTTATAACAATAGAATGAGATGACCATTTTCCAGCATATTCTGTATTGGATTAAAACTGTCATTGTGTATCAATTGTGTTTCGCTATAAAGGGAACACGGAGGCCGACACAGCCGACACAGATACTCCCCAAGTAATCTCTAGATCATGTATCGCATCACAGACACGAAGTATTTTTTTTTTGTTGTGCGTGTAGGTATCTTTTAGCTTATGTCGATCTTTTCTATGGTCCTCGTCTTGTACAGCTCTCCCATTGAACTTAATATGTCAGGGTTAACATGAATATTGACGTAATATCTACACCTGGAAACTAATTATTGTGACGGTGTTGGACATGAACTAGAGACAAGCAACTTTTAAAATCTTCGAGGTGTTTCTTTCCCATCCTCTCATGAGGACAACTTATTATCAATAAATACATATATATTGTAGACGCCAAACTGCATTCAGTCAACGTTGTGATTATATTACTTGACGGCAGCCAGTGATACGTTCTATTTATGAAATATTTCTCTTCAAATAAATTTTCAGGAAAAACATTTTCTTATGTCCATAATGGTTGTTCTTTTCAGAATCTATTGGGGTTTCCTTCCTAACCTTTTGTATGAAGTACTGTGGAACATCAACGTCTTGATTCAGTCACTATTTTCTCTTTCACTTGTATCTGCTACCGATTTTATTTGTTGATGCTGCTGCTGTTATTTTTGTGTGTGTGCGCAAAATACAATTTTAAGTTATCCTATTTTTACCGGCAAAAAAAAAAAAAATCAATATCAAGAATAGAGCGTATGCAAATATAAAAGCGAGCACTGAGATTAACACCGACTGGCCATAGGATGATTGTGCTTGAATGCAATCATCCCATCTATCTAGTGTCGTGTTTCTATTTATATATGCTAGTCAATACGATATTATGCATAAAAATGGCAAGTATTTTCTATTTATTGTTGGTTGGTGGCTGATTGTGTCTTGCGGCATATCAATCTCTATCTGCTATTTAATGTAGGGATCTAAATATACATATATTTGTACGCAAATTTTATTTAATTTTTGTAATCATAATGACGTAGTGATAGCGGTCTTACTAATTAACCCCGGGCTGAGGCGAGAACAGGTGGATTCATACGCTTCCCATTGAAAAACATTTAGAAAATAATAACACCACACAATAAAAATACTCAAAAAAAGCAATAGCATCAACAACAACATAATTCAGCAATACAACATCAATAAATGCAACTATCGGAACAAAGACAACTTCCCACTGAACAATAAATGTCTAAAAAACACTATAATATATAAAGCCATCGTAACAAACACGAACACAGACGAAAAAATATGTCGGTTCCACAGAAACATCCTTCAAAGAAAGATGTAGCAATCATAATACATCATTTAAAATAGAATGATACAAAAACAACACAATACCATCAAAATACACATGGAGCCAAAAAAGAAAATAACATCACGACGAAAATTAAATGGCAAATCATAAAAAGAATCCCCCCACACGTTAGCAATAGCATAAAGTGGAAAAGTTAACAATAATTAACCCCAGCGAGCGAAATAAAGGGTTTAGTTAGACATTCCAACCACCTTAAGAAGGCCGGAGCGTACAACACGCTCTGTCCCTCTTCAGGTGGTTGGAAACGTTCTGATAAATATGGCAATAACTATGAGGACAATAGTCCGAATAAGGTAAATAGTGAAAAACAATTAACTTTAAAAACTAAAGCAAAGTACTGAGCAAGAAAAAACGAAATAATGGAGAAATGTAAAGATTCAAATAAGTATTTACTTTTTATGTAAATACCAATACGCATAGAAACAGATAAAAACAGTTCAAAATCTACCATGCATACACACAAACACACATGTATAAATACCCAATCGCGATCAGACAAAAAATACATGAGAAAAGAATATAGAAAAGAACAACTAGATTACAAAACACTCATCAAAAAAGAACCTCACACCAAGCTCACAAAGGAATGTACATAGATACAAATATCAGCAATGGAAAGAAAGACCAGGAAATAAATACACACAAGCACAAACACCTGGCTTAAAAATATGTCAAAAAAAAATATCAAGCGGTCAGAAACTCGGACACGGTAAGGAAAGGTCAGCTCAGCATGGTGAAAAAGAGGTTAATCCAACATAAAACAATTAAACGAGCCTACACGTAAATACGGTCGAAATATTTGAGAATAATACAATGCAAACACTCTACAAGAAACATTAACACCCCTTATGAAATAGGAAAAAGTAAATTTTAAGATAAAAGCAGAAAATACAAAACTCATTAAGCAAAAAATCACACACTCACACAAAGATATCAAATAACAACAAACTATTGCATAAATGCGAAAAAGGTTGAGAAATCGCAGTAGAGAAGCCAACAGATTTAGAGTATAAATAGAAAGCAATAAATTAAGTGTATATTAAAGCTTGGCTTTTTGCACTCGTTACTCTCGGACGAAGAGGAACTCGGACGAGGCTCTACCTACGAGCAGAGCCTCGTCCGAGGAAAAGTAGAGATCAACCCGACCCTGTATGTATGCTGAGTCTATGAGCAAATTTTAGCCCGGGTGCACGCGCACGGAAACCCTACGTTAAAATCCGGACTTGTGCCACACTCCGCCTTGTAGGGAGGTCTCGGGTAAAACCGAAAATACCCATGAAGCGTGAAGGCATTTCCACGTAATTCAAAAATCAGCATGACTAATAACACCACACAGTTAAGTTACAATTTTTCCACATTAATTATATATATATATATATATATATATATATATATATATATATATATATATATACTCGACTCTCCCATCGAATTTGACGTTTGAGAGTGAAGCAGATCAGTTCCCAGTAAACCGAATACCCGACAGCAGCACATGAGATTTGATTATAGTGGTGAAGGTTTCCTGCAGGACCATCCACACTTTTGAAGGGCCAATTACAGAGACCTGGTGCCACAAGGTCACCAACGACCCCCCCTGCAGGTTTTGAATTCAGAGTTGTCCTTCTCCTAGACCAGTTGCCATCCCAGTTTATATATATATATATATATATATATATATATATATATATATATGATATTTAAAAATTATAGCATATGTATGCTATAACATCACTACAAAATGGCTATTCTGTTTCAAAACTCATGGTGACTTGTCAAGTGATGGTGTTGCAAGTAATATAATCTTTTTTTTATTTTACTTGCAGCATCACTTGAAAAGACTCCAGAAGCTTTGAAACAAAATGTCTATTTTTGTAGTGATGTTATAACATACATATGTTATAATTTTTAAATAAATATTCGCTCTATTCTGTATTGACGACTTTTTAAGAATACTGTTTTTGGTTAGAGGAAGTTTATTCCATCTATACCAACCTTGTATTCAGATTCGGGTTTCTGTCCCAGCCTGAAGCGATCGGATGTCTAGCCACACAGATGAGCTGTAATACTGCGAAACAGTCTGTGGATGACTATATATATATATATATATATATATATATATATATATTTATATATGTACATACATACTGTATCCCATTCTTTATATATATATATATATATATATATATATATATATATATATATATATATATATAAATGAGATACAGTGTCAAAGTATTAGAACATTAAACAGAATCAGTAAGCGAAGATAATTGATTCCATTCTTATAATATAAATGACAATGAGAAAGGCATGTATCCACTTCTCTCTGCGCTCTGGTTTAACGGTAGATAGTTAAAGCTCCCGTCGCCTGTATGCCACAATTACTGACTAAGCGGATTTACGGGGTTAAACCATCCTTCTTTTATTACACACACGCAGATATATATATATATATATATATATATACATATATATATATATATATATACAATTACACACACAGATTGCGGGAGACTGAGTGAGTGAGTAAGAATGTATCTGTTTCACTGTGCGCATGTATATTTTTGGCTTATTTTCGGATTTTATTTTATAGATCATATACTTTTCGTTGAGTAAATGGTCCGTTATATCTTCAAGCTTACCTAAGCATTAGACAAACTTTAAAGTAGTTCGCTCAAATATTAAAACGAATAGAAATCTATGCCTCTATGTAGAGCCGTCAAATCGGTTGCAGTCGTTCATATCAATATGGCCGGCAGCGACGAAGCGTCTCCGTAACGTTTCTACAGTACAACGCCAACCCAAGTCGTTGTCTCCAGTCTTTTCGCTCATAAGAGATTCGAAACTGTATCATAAATCCGCCCGTATAGGAATATATTGTTATGGGTCAGCAGAATGTCAATCCAACAATATAAATCCGCGCGTCTCAAGTCTTATTGATTCTTTTATCAGCGGGTGGTCAGTCATTAATAACATACCCTTTATGTCTGTTATTCCCAAGAGAGGGCGTTGCTCGCTGCTGCGGAGAGGCCTATCGCTTGGCTTGGCCATGTGGAAATCTATTATGGCGGAAAGTTGTGAGAGTCGATGTTTGTCGTCCATCAGTTCGCCACTGAAAATTATTTACCGATCGAGACCCATGAAAAGATCATCTGGTAATAGTGGCAGTATATGGCCAATGTTTTCCTTACGTTGCCGCTCGATTGTCAACGGCTGGAAATCTAGATTTTATATTATTGTCTAAGGAATATTCCCTTAAAACATTTACTGTAAATGCGTAAGATTTTACAGAAGTACGCAGTAAAGAGACTTGATGAGCAGTATATATATATATATATATATATATATATATATATATATATATATATATATATATATATATACGCCTGTCTATATTTCTGAGACGAGGTATTATGTACATTATTTACATTATTCGGACTATTGTCCTCATCTTTGTCGCCATATTTATCACAAAGTTTCGGCCGTTGTACGCTCGGCCTTCTTCAGGTGGTTGGAATTTCGAACTGAACCCTTTATTTCGATCACTGGGGTGACTGTTCTAGTTTCACGTGCCATGTCTAATGGATGTCAGTTATCAGTTATCTCCTGCTAATTTCCCTCTGGGAAAGTTCTCCACTGCCTTGCCATTTGTCCTTGAACTCACCTCTTTGGATCCAAAGACTGGATCTAACCGGTTAAGGCCTTGGAGACCTTGCCATGTGTAGTGAGAGAGGACGATAATGGCATCCATGAAAAAAATGGACGTGGAACTAGAAGTGTACCCCAGTGAGGAAAAATAAAGGGTTCAGTTCGAAATTCAAACCATCTGAAGAACATGGAGCGTACAACGGCCGAAAATGTTGTGATAAATATGGCGACAAAGACGAGGACAATAGTTCGAATAATGTAAATAATGTATATATATATATATATATATATATATATATATATATATATATATACGCATTGCAGAATAACTTACAAAACTAGCATTTACATTAATAATCATGATTTGTTTTTGACGTCTTTCGAGTGAAATTGTAGTACAAATTATTTTACACTTATTACGAAAAAAATCTGCAAAACTGCTCATTAAAGAAAATATTTTAGTAGAGAGTAGATGTAAATTACACTGAGTAAAAATAAATAATTAATAAATAAATGTCTACAAAAAAAACGTGTATCCAATGAAAGAATATATAGAGTAATAGAAAATAATGTCGTATAAGAAATAAAATTCATTGAACCCTCCGGCTCGCAGTCTTCAATTTAGGAAAAACCATGACCCGTTGATTTACTGTTTACGAAATTCCTCATTAGTGACATAGCAAATAAACTCTGCCCTCTCGAATATGGAACATCAAATGTGGGTTCTCCAGAAACACAGAGGAATCTAAGGCAACTCCTTACATGACCTTATCTTTTCATTTCCTTTATGTGTGTAGACATGTGTTATAGTTTCCCTGCGTGGGCCACGTTTAAATAAGTATATATCATTTTGTATATGAGTTAGCGGCATAGAAATTTCCATGAGAACAAAGCAAGTTTGTCATTTCTTTTCTTTCTGCTATTCCGTTCCGTCGGCGAAATAAGGTTTTATTATATCAAGGGTATAAAAATATCAATAGTGAGGAAAATACACACTGGAAGAGAATAATTCCATCCATAGCCCACACATTATCTGATGATTTATCCAACCTCATATGATATCATTAACCCACACGAAACGGAGACGTCCACGTGATTATATATATATATATATATATATTCTTCAGAAAATGGTAACTTCAAACAATTATCAGAGTTACGCAATTATCCATAGACGAAAATGTCCAGTGAATGAATTTTCTGGTACGCCATTGTTCGGGATAAAAATGTCCAGTCCAACGTATATTGTTGATTTGGGTTTTGCCAATTAAATCATCTAAAACTATTAAACTCGATAGCGAAGTGCTGGTTTGTTCTTTGATGTAACTGTCAGTCAGTTATGTCATGCGTGATACAGGCTTAGGCAATCATGTATATTTTGATACATCAGTGACGAGGCAGATTATTTTTCCCGCAGTAGGTTGCCATTTCTTTCTGCGATAGACTAGTTGCCATCCAATACTATAAAACACCGTCTTTCCTACTAGCTGAGGGAAGAATTAGCACGTAAGTGAATGCAATAGATTTGACTAGAATTCGAACTCGGATCTCTCATGACTCAATCTGAGCCTCTATCTATGAGTCCACCAAGATGTAATTGTTCGTTTCGGATTTCAAGTTGTTTGTTTCACAGATAATGGCATGTTTTCGCTGTTCTTTGCTTTGTGACGGGACTATCGATATTTTACAGAAACTTATCAAAATGCCATTAATTAATAAATTAACAGTAAATTTATCAAAATTTTTATACATTAACTAAATAAATGGAACGTTAAAGTATACATTCCTGTTAATAACTCACAGTAATGGGGCGTGCATGGAAGATCGGATGTCCTAGAACAACAACCTTCAGGGTTAGGATTTCAAGCCTGACTACATGTCGCCATCGTAAAAATATAAATCAGAATCAGTGATTCGATACATATAATATTACGTCTAACTTTATCCCACTAGATTTGCCAATTTTGCATTCTTTGCGAAATGGTAAACAGGTACATTTTTGTTTTTGACATTGGAATATAAGAAAAAAATCGCTACTTAATTTTATATATTTACGAATCTAACACTTCTAGCAACTTGCGATGCAAATGACAAATCACGGACGATATCATTTAATTATATCTCTCTATTATTCTTATTGACTGCTTAAGATTTTTTTTAGCCATCTGCTGTGTTATCCGATGTCGGTCTAAGCCAAATGCCGAATGACCTGAAAAGAAGTCACGTAGATGCTTAGGCTTTTATTGTATTCTACTTTGTTTCTATTCTTTGTTTCAAAATTCATAAGTGCAATAGACGGAATCAATTATTTTTCGGTAATCTACTTAAGGTGAAATGCTTCAAAAACCAAATGACAAACCCACACGATCACAAATAGGAATGGAGATCGATAAAGTGAAAGAGCAGTTTGAAGCAAAGATGTGGAACGTATGTTACATTTAAATAGGTACGTTGTGAGCGAGCGAGACTGGATTATAGACAAAGAAGACATTATATATAGAGAATAGAGATAAATAATTATAAAATAATAAACATTTAACTTGTGAGTGTATGTATGTATATATATATATATATATATGAAAGAAAATTTGGAAAAAAAACAAAAAATCCTTAAATGCAATTATGTTGTTTTTAAAATGAATGAAATGTCGACGTCTGACGTTTCGGTTTAATAAACCTTCTTCAGGACAATATTCATTAAAATACAATTCAGTTCAATTTGACAAAGACGGTGGACATAAAAACAAGTCTTATCAAAACAGATTGTCAAATTGAACTGAATTGTATTTTTAATGAATATTGTCCTGAAGAAGGTTTATTCAAAAAAGTCAGACGTCGACATTTCATTCATTTTAAGGATTTTTGTTTGTTTTTTCCAAATTTTTCTTCATTCTGTCGGATCTATATCCATTTACATTTGCTTATATATATATATATATATATATATATATATATATATATATATATATATATATATATATATATTATATATTCAAACAGGTTTGGTTAAATAATTTAGATGTATTTTGTCTAATTATTTTAGTTTTAATCCTTTCAAGTCCACGAATAAATTTCTTGGTGCCTGTAGAAAATTGATGAAGAAAGATATGAAAATTGAAAAGTCACTTTCATTGCATAACTGAGAGAAAAATGAATTTGAAGGACTACAAACGAACAGTGAAAAAAATATTTTCATTTATTAGAAAAGAAAATTTTGATGTGATTTCTTTTTGAATTTGCAGGTCTGATGAATTGGATCGTGATTACAATTCCAATATAATAAATCGTATCCATGGAATATTAGTATTTGAGCCTTTTATATTATATTCTTACTGTGTACTGGATATTGAGTTCTACTTGGATTCTATCCTCTTGGGAATTTATGTATATTTATGTATATAAAAACTGTAACATTTTTAGGCATTTAAAACAACATGCCTGACCGCATATATAATTCCGGAAAATACATGTTGAAAACACTATTATACTTAAACATGAAAACACTAAACAAAAACTAAAAATTCTTGAAGCTATATACATAAAACGGTTGAAAACTAACATGAACACAATAAACAGAAGCCATTGGTTTATAACAACGGCTTCCTATACTTAAGTACTTCTCGAATTCACTCTCGCGTCGTCATGTGTGACGTCATGAGCTGCGGCGCGATTTTCTTTTCCAGCTTAAAAGTTTTCATTCAGCTGAGTGATGTTACATTCAATATTCCGAATCCAGAGTTTCGTAGGCGGAAATCTCTGTCTGCTTTTCAGTGGTTATCAGCAATTTATATATATATATATATATATATATATATATATATGTTTGCCTATATGTGTGCGTGTTTGATTAAAATCGACAGATAAGGTACTGCGATTAAGCTATGAATTTATTTTTTGTGTTCGAATAAGTGTTTTCTTTACTGGACACAGAGTGTGTAGAAACTTTCAAAATGTTCTGCAATTACCAGCGGTTTCGGCTAAGCTTTTAACAATTATCCCGGATTTAAATTCAGCAAAATCAAAATTGCGACTAACAAACATTACTTATGATTTCTAATAGATCTTAAGAAACTGTGTTACTGATTACAACCAAATTCATCAATAATTACATCTGTTACACTACTACATACATAACCAGACGCCTGGCGTTAAACATATTCGACCACGGCTCCATTAGAACCAATTTAAGCAAGCACACAAACTTACCAGACTCCATCCGAATCATACTAGTAGCAAAAAAAAAAAAAAAAAATAACCACATCTAATTGTAGACATATTAAAAATAATGGAAACATTTATAATAAAGAGGAAAAATCTAAAAGTCAGTAATATTAACTACAAACACGGTCACAATATACGAACAATGTTAGGAAAATAAAACATCTCTGTGAGTCTAGAAACATACTGTGGCACCATTTACCGAGGCAGAAAAAGAAAAGAAAGAAAAGAAGGCAAAAAAGAGGCGAGACCCAAAACGTGGATGATAAGCAGAACACCACGGAGACAATGGTTAAAGGATATTTTGATAAGTAACAAATGGCGAAAGAGTGTCATTGCAATGACAGGGAAATTCTGAGTGGATAAAGAAATCGGGTGTGTTTTGGCGACGGCTGTGTTATCTGGGATGCGTAAACAAACTGCTGGCCAAAGAAAAATCCAAATGAAAATGTTATTTCGATAAGTGACGGAAAACAGGTGGACTAAAGGGCTTTGGATAGATATGAAAAATTTGTGTCAAAAGCCGCACACGATGTGTCCACTGTCCGATTTCTTTCGACGGAACATCTTTAGCCTGCGATAATAAAATTGTGTTATCAGAAATATGTACCGAAGGGAAATGAATGGGAACTTAGAAATGTTCTTTTCGGGGCGACGTCTGGTCGTGTTAAAAAGAGCACCCATTCTGATAATTAGCGATAAGATGACTGACGAAGCCCAGGTGTAGAACAAGAGTTATGACCACCGTCGTTTGCGGCTAGAGAAAATGATAACTGCGATTAAGAGGAAGAAAAGGAAAAGAAAAGATTATTTTTTTTTTAGTTAAGCAAGATATTTTTTTTCCTGAAACAAAGCCGCGGATTCGTCCACGCCCAACTAAGACACCATTGGTCGAGTGGTGATCACGTGACGCACGAAGGAGGCTGTCACCGCCCATCCAGAGGATAGGTATGAGAAGCTGCTACGAAGAAGTGGGGAGGGCAGCTCAGGCCCCTCTGAAGTATGGAGAGAAGGTGGGAGTAAGAAAAGGCTCCCAAAAAATGGAAAAGAGTGGAAAATTCCTAACCAGAAATAAAAGAGGTGGATATGTATTTAGAATTATCGAGGAACCCCCGACGCCGACAAACCCACCCCGGTTTTGGTCGGCGTCCATATAAGCGAAGCCGCAGCAAGCAGAAATCAGTTGAGTTCAGTTCAGCAGAGTAGAGTTACAGCAGAGAGTTCGAAGCTCGCAGTGGAAGTTGGTTCCGCCTCGCAGATGGCTGACTTGAAAGATTCACGCACCATCCGGACTCCTCTTCAATCCAAGAACAATTATTTTGAAGAGCGACTTAGATCCAGACCACCAAAATAAGTTTTTTTCGACTTTCGTCCGAAGACACACCGAAAAACCAATTTCTTAAAGAGCAAACAACTTGAAGCGTTAAAACTCGCCTAACGGAAAACAATGTGTCACAATCCATAGAACGGGTCGGGAGATAGACGCGGTCCTATGTATCGAACAACTAGACATAAAGTTTGTTATCCTTTTTTTTTTATATCTTGAACTTTTGAGTTTTCATTTTATTTTCTTTTATGCATATTTGTGTGGTGTCACCCCCGTTGAACCCGATTTGCATTACGGCCCCAACTACTGACTGATCTCGTCTGCCTAAGATGAATTCACAACGTGGGTAGGTAGACTGGAGATCAATGCAGTTACTTTGGTAACCAGGCGTTGGAAGCGAGTTGGGAACGACGAGGCTGATATCAAATCTAACCAGATTCCCACCCGAATCACCAAAAGGTTAAAACGTCATATTTGGGTGTCGCGACCGACACCAAGCCAGTTGGTCGTCACATAACGAGACAACACGACTGACGCGACAGGCGGACGTCACGTTTGGAGCGGCGACACCCGAACGGAGCAGCGAGGAGCGAACAGCTGGCGCCGCGGCGAGGACTTCACAGTTGGTGCCGTGGTAGACCAGGATAGGACGTCACAGTTGGCGGTGCGACCAGGGGGCGACGTCATATACACACAACGCATACTCCCAGTGAAAAAGCAAAAATAAAATCATCTTCAGTAATGACTAAAAGTATAGCCGAAAGCGTTCGAAATTATTGAACATTTGAGCCGTTTCTACACATTCTGTGTCCAGAAAAGAAAACATTTGTTCGGACACAAGAATAATTAAATAAAAAGCTTAATCGCATTACCTTGTCTGTCGTCTTTAATGAAACATATATAAATGAATGATTGCTACCTAAATACATTATTGTCAATACATGTATTATGGCGATACATATATATGTGAATTGCTTGAAATTAGACAAATGAATGCTGATATAATATATATATATATATATATATATATATATATATATATATATATATATATCAAGTATATGGTGCAGTTCAATTTACATTACATGAATCATTCATACAAAAACAGATATAGAAGTTAATGATTTAAATGGCGAGAATACATCTTCGCAAACAATTTTAATAAAGTGCATTAACTCCGAACCTGTATATGAATGTTATGATCCCTGTTTATAAATTCCAGTTGCATAAGGTCTTTTTTTAGGTTTTTACAAGCTTTAGTCTATTCCTACAGACATCTTCAGTTATGGAAATAGATTTGTTTTTGTTTTTTACTTCTCGGTAATAACAGGACAACAAAAATATAGATGTAATCCGAAAAAGTGATTTTAGAAATGTGTTATTGTTAATTGTAAGACATCTTTTGGGGTGTGCGGTCGCAACGCTGAGGTTGAATTTTTAAATTTTAAGATTGTGCGTTTTTGCACTACTATGGTAATAGGAGAATTCTTTTGTACTGGTTGGTTTTTCAGTCAATGAACTAAATTGTTCAATAAAAACAGGAATGTCACAGTTATTATCCGAAAGTTGCACGTCGGATCAGTTATTTTAATACCAAGTATGTGGTGCTGTTCAATTTATATTACATGAATCATTCATGCAAAAAAAAATATATATATATATATAGAAGTTAATGATTTAAATGGCGAGAATACATTTTCGCAAACAAATGTTTTTAGAAATGTGTTATTGTTAATTGTATGAAATTTCATGTACAGGAAAATATTGAATTATTTGGCGCTTTTTTCTGAAACATGAAAAGTCTTATGTAGCGAAGAAAGTATATTGTTTAAAAAATAATTATAATATATATATATATATATATATATATATATATATATATATATATATATATATATATATATATATACATACATATATATATATAAACACAGACACATACATACATACACACACACACATATATATATATATATATATATATATATATATATATATATATATATATATATATATATATAATAAATATACATATTGTCCAACGTAAATTTCAGGTGTTGGGTATAGACTCTATTCAGCACCTGAAATTTGAGTTAGGTATGGAAATCTGAGTCGAGATATCAGCGAGGGATAATATGCATATTTATTAATAATATATACTCAATAGCTCTATTGTATTCACCAAGGCAGACGCCATACTTTTTTCCTACCCAAGCAGTTTCGATCTCCTATTACAGCCGCAGATGCATTTCATTGTGATCTTGAGTTTTAATAAACACGCATGAGCGCTTTCTGTTATAATCATTTTTAAATTTTAAATTTATTCGTCCTAGCTATGGAATTGTTCGTAAAGCACGCATTTTAACATAAGGGAGATGACCGGAAATTAATAGCATGCATAATGTTTGTTATATAGCCCTCGACACGTTACTACTGGACTCGTAATGAACGCGTGTTTTTTTTTTTTAAATCACCATAACAATGAAATGTAGATTTTGTCACAGTTACAACGCCTTCCTCGGTGAATTTCATCTTAACATCTAGATACGGAATAGAGGACTGGAAGGGATCAGTGTAAAAATAAATAGTCTATATTATTCAATGAAACATGACAGGTATATATATATATATATATATATATATATATATATATATATATATATATATATATATGTGTGTGTGTGTGTGTGTTTGTGTGTGTGTGTGTGTGAATATATTATTCGTTGGATTTATTTCAAGTAATATGTAACAGATAGTGTTGTGTCGGAAACCTACCACCCCTCTTAAAGATGAACTTGTCTGCGTCTGTGAACAAAGACTTTACATAGTGGCATGTCAGTTGACATGGGGAAGAGAGATAGACCGAGAAGTTCTTAGCTGAGCTAGTTATTGACTACTCAGGCGATTTCTGTACCTTTTTACCAACCTATTAAAACACTTTTTATTGTTACGTGTTATTTGGCGTTTGTCTCTACTAACCCCAAATCAACATCATAACAGATAGTCATTATGTGTATAGGTTACTTAATTAGTAAGGTAGCATAATTATTTATTTATTTTTTTTGTTATCAGGCCATTGAATTATTTTTGTCGATAAATAACAAAACTGGGAAGAGACTTTAAATAAATTAGTACTAGTTAATTTTTATAACGACCGGTTTCGAAATTTAAAGTAAAATGGCGAGAGAATTTATCTGTGCGTACATTTATTACATTTATATCAAGATATATGGAAGTACATGCATGTAGGTTTTTGTGTGTGATTTTGTTTGAATAAGTATATAAGGTAAATTTAGACTTAAAGATTTATCAGATAGGAAAATAGCGATTTTTTTTCCTAAAAATAGCTAGAATAGGATAGATTTGAGTTGGGTACGCGTGTAGGTTTAATTAAATATTTACTATTGCTATGGGATTAGTATTTAAAAAGTAAAAGATCGGATTAAACTACGCAAGAAAGAGACCAGCTTACCTCGTTATGGATTCCGGAAGTGGCAGATCAAAGCAAAACCGGACGAGATAAAAAAGACAAAACTATATAAGGAGAGGAGCAGGAAAAGCCTTGATTTTCATTAGTTGTTGACTGACATATGTGAATAAGAACGGTCGAAATCGTTTTTTTTTTTTTGCAATGTCGCGGTGCGTAACACGACCCTTTCAAGTGTGGCACCATGCATACCTGACGAGCTGAAAAGAAATATTCATAGATATATGATTTGTTTTTTTGCGGTTTATCAACCATTTAATAATTATTTAGGGACGAAAAATATTTTGGGTTTTAAGAATAATTCTTTCTTTACATTCAAGCGATCTGGAAGAAGGAAAGAGAAAACGAAGAAGAAAGAAAGAAAAAATAATACGAAAACAGGTCATAGGCGAGCACCCTCACGCCCGGCTGACAGATAACAGGTGTCGAAAAATATTCAGGTCAAGCATCTGACCGAGATCCGCGGAAAATGGAAGTTGTTATCAATTGGTTGTCACCCAAGGGAAAAGAAAGAAAAGAAGAAACGAAGTTTAGGGACAATGAAAATATTGATAAGTAACAAGTGGAAAGTGTGTCATTGGAATGATAGTAAAGGTCTAAGTGGGTGGTGAAGTGTATCTAAGGATATGAAGGCAAACCATTAATACTAAAACATAGACAGTCTCCAGAATTGGAAAAAAGCCACACAAGATGATGTCGCTGGAAAAAAACATTTTTTGAGATAATGAAGATTTTTATTATCAGACCTTCAAGCGGAGGAAAATGAAATATTTTTATTTCGTTCAAAAACGCAAACGGGTCTGAGAAATCCCTTTCTTAGATCATATCCAATTAGCGATAAACTGCTTGACAAATACCACGTGTTAAAAAGCCGAAGGTGTCATCTCAGTCGCTCATGATAAGCGCGATTTAAATTAATATTTTTGTTTTTTAAGCAAGGTGTTTCTTTCCCAAAACAAAGCCACGGATTGTCCACGCCCGACTAAAGTCGTCATTGGCTAAATAAGATCACATGACACACGGAGGAGGAGAAAAGATACCCGACCAGGACCTCATTAGCCGAGAGCGGTCACGTGACGCACGAGGAGAATCGGTCGACGCCCCTGTCAGAAGTGTAAGTGTAAGGAGCCGATACGAAGAAGCGGGTATACGCCCCTCAGAGGCACAGTAAGGAAGTGGGAGTGAGAGTGAGTTACCGAAAATGGAAAATCCCTAACCAGAAATAAGAAGGGTGGATACGTATTTAGAATTATCGAAAACCCCCTGGCGCCGACAGACCCACCCCAGTTTTGACTGCGTCAATAAAAACGAGACCCCAACCGAGAGAAATCAGTTTGAGCCGCGGACGGCGGGCCAGGTTCGTTCGCCCCCTTGCGGGCAAGAGAGGCCAGTTCGTTTGGCCTAAGTGAAGAAGTTCGTCCGATCCAAGCCGAAGTGAAGAAGTTCGTCCGACCCAAGCCGAAGTGAAGAAGTTAGTTCGCGCACCGACGGCGGAGATGAGTGACCAGTAATTCAGACTCCGAAGAGAAGAAGTTAGTTCGCGCACCGACGGCGGAGATTAGTGACCAGTAATTCAGACTCTGAAGAGAAGAAGTTAGTTCGCGCACCGACGGCGGAGATGAGTGAACAGTAATTCAGACTCTGAAGAGAAGAAGACAGTTCAGCCGCGGACGGCGAAAGAGTTCAGCCGTGGACGACAAGCAGAGATGAGCGCCCAGTGTTGAAACCGCGTCAAGATAGCTGACCAAGATTCACGCACACTCCTGGACTCTTCTTCAACCAAGAACAAGTAGTTTGAAGAGCGACTTAGAATCAGACCACAGAAATAAGTTTTTCGACTTTCGTCCAAAGACACACCGAGACACAAATTTCTTAGAGAGCAGACAACTTGAAGGCTTAATGTTGCCTAGTAAAAGCGTCGTGCCACAATCCACAGAACGGGTCGTGAAGTAGACATAGTCCTATGTACGGAGCAAATAGACATAAAAAGTTTGTTACCTTTTTCTTTGATACTTTGGACCTTGTGAGTTTTTATTTTATTTTCTTGTGTGTTATCACCCCCGTTGGACTCAACTTGCATTACGGCCCCAACCCCTGTTTGATCTCGTCTGTCTAAGACCAATTCACAACGTGGGTAGGCAGACTGGAGATCAGTGCAGTTACCCTGGTAACCAGGCGTTGGAAGCGGGTTGGGAACGGCGAGGCTGGTATCAATCTAACCAAAGGGTTAGAACGTCACGTTTGGAGCAGCGAGGAGCGAACAGCTGACGCCGCGGCGAAGACGTCACAGTTGGTGCCGTCCGTGACCAGGATATCAGAGCCTGGGGAGCACGTGACGTCACAATTGGCGCCGCGACCGGGATCGAACGACACAGTCGACGCTGCGACCGGGGGACGACGTCACACAAGAAAGCGGACTGACGTGTCTTGAATCAGGTCGGGGGTTGCTGTTGGAGCCGATATAATACAAAACCGGAATCGGCGATGACGACAGTGCATCACTGAAGACCACCCATGATGCATCTAAAATGTATTATGTAGCTATATATATATATATATATATATATATATATATATATATATATATATATTTACTCCGAAGAATTGACCAGATGAGTGGTGGCAACAAAACTTTAACCCAAAAGAAATACATTGTAACTAATGGAATAATTAAAGTTTATTTCTATATTAATCGCTCTCGTTGAGATAATTCTGTACAATTTTCAAGATTGTTAAGTAGTTAAAGGTTTTTAATTTTTTGTCAACATTACTTCACGATCCAAATTATGAGTCCCGTATCCACCACGTTTCATAGGATTTTATCTGTCAAGATCAAGATATTCTGAAGGAACTCCTCGCTCTCTTGGATAGAGAATTATTGTCTTGCCAGTGCCAAATTTCTAGTCTGCCCTATTATTTATTTCTCTTTTTTACCATTGGATTACACACAGGAAAACTCAGTCTGTCCTACTATTTAACTTAGAGCTAGACGACGAAGACATCACGCTTGACGGGGCATTAATGTAAATTGCGCGAAAAAAACCGCGATGAATTTTATTTTTTTACTCCTGTGGCATTGGAGACTTCAGGGGTTATTAGCCCTCGTTCGATGGCGTTCCTTCGGAGGATCGGCGGGATGGCGTCTCGATTAAGGGACAAGCCTCGTGAAACGGAGTGGCTCTTGCAGCGTGTCTCACTGGCCATGGTTCGAGGTAATGCTTTCTCCATCATTGCGGCTGGCAGAGGATAGCAAAAAAATTGTTTATAGTAACGTTGTTCTGGAATTGTCGTCAATGGTCAACTGAACTTGTTTTGTTTCAATAAATTCTGACTTATTTTTGAACTCAGCATACCTTTTCCCCCCTCTGCGTTAATAACTCTTACAATACCCACACAAACAAAGGTAGTTAATTAGGACGCATATTATTACATATATTTTTCTTATTTTTCATCTAATTAAATTCTTGATTTTCTATGACCTTATGCCAATGTTACCAATGTTTTCGAATACCTTCTCGATAAAGCAACTCTGGTTTCGATGCAATAAATTTCTTAAAAAAAGCGAAATTAGACAACGCGATAAGAAATAATGTATTGATCGATGCAAATGATAGTTTGATGGTGCCAAGTCTCTTGAAATTTCCGCATGTGGAATAATTTCCCATTCCAAATCTTGTGTATTCTTTTTGCTTGACAATGCAGCGTGTGGACGAAATATTCGTGCAGCAATTCTTTCTCCTTCAGTTGCAGAGCTGAGATTTTGAAAGCAACAATCCTAATGCTTTTTACTAAAGTCCCCACAATTTGTAATGCGTTATGTATGTCAAGTCTTATAAATAAAAAGCGTAAATATTAAATAAAAATGAAATAGATTCTGCTCTTCTAAATTTCACAATGGAGGATCTCCCGGCCCTTGCAATGTCATTTGATACATCGAATTATCAGAGTGATATCTCTCTCTCTCTCTCTCTCTTTCTCTTTCTCTTTCTCTCTCTCTCTCTCTCTCTTTCTCTCTCTCTCTCTCTCTCTCTCTCTCTCTCTCTTTCTCTCTCTCTTTCTCTCTTTCTCTTTCTCTCTCTCTCTTTCTCTCTCTCTCTCTTTCTCTCTCTCTCTCTCTTTCTCTCTCTCTCTCTTTCTCTTTTCTCTCTCTCTTTCTCTTTCTCTCTCTCCACCCCCACGCCGAGAATCTGCCCCAGTTTTCTTTTGTCTAAGAAGTTATATTCAAATTCTGTCGAATATTTACAGTAATCGACACGAGAAACCGAGTTACGACATGATCATTTTCACACTAATCGATTTACGGAATCGATAAATCGATTTCGTAAAACCCACCCACCGGTTATGTGTTAAATATAGGGTAGAACCTTTTCACTGTCCTTGTCTGATAAGTAGAGAAGAAATTTGTATTTAAAATCGTGGGGAAAGCCTCTGAAAATTACTCTTCTATCTTCCCCATCAAGGTAATTAAATCATTTTTCATAAAACATGTCCGTAAAATATCACTTCCAAAAAAAGTACAACTCTAAACATTATTATTATTATTATTATTATTATTATTATTTCCTTTGATTTTTTTTGTGTATACTCGTACCTTTCTGGGTCCCCAACAGAGACTTAAGTTCAGAAATGACATTATAACATTTTACACTGAGAAATTTTTGAAAAAACAAACCTAAATCACAGACATTTTACATATTCGTAAGGTATAAGCTGTATTTGTGACTATAATTTTTTGAATTTCTTTTAGGCTTTTGCAAGTAGGGGATCCCTTCACTGAGTCTATCGGAATCATTTCCACTCAAACTGAGGGCTTCAACTACAACTTGAATTGTTGATGCCCTCATGTGCTACATTTTTGAGATTTCGATTTCAAGGTCCTTGTACTTTGATAGATTTTTTTTTGAATATCTTCAAAATACATTACAGTTTTCTTCTTCTTCTTCTTCTTCTTATTATTATTATTATTATTATTATTATTATTATTATTATTATCATTATTATTATTATTTTAAATTCCAAGTATATACTTTCCTTGAGTTCTTCCGTTAATACAGTGTGAATTAACTATTCACTTTTCGGTCGGAGCTCAAATATTTCAATGCTGATAATCAGAAACTTGAAATATAAAAGACAAATATACATTGTTCGAACTCCTCGTACTTATCTGTGTAGACGTGAAGAATACGACGGACTGAACATATGATCAAAGAAGTTTAAAAAAAATAGAAAAAAAGGGAAACATGCTTAACATCAGGACGAGACAGTTGAAATATATGGGATACATAATGAAGAAAGTGTGCTTGGAAAATTTGATACTCATAAGACAGATTGAAGGCAAGAAGGGCAGAGAAAAACAATGCATAAACTACTAGGCGAGCTAGAGGAAATGACTGGCAAGGAAGAGTTTATATGTGATAAAAAAAAAGTCAAGAAGAAATATAAATGTCAGAAATTTGTGGAGATCCGTGATTGCCAACTTCCTGAAGGTACACTGCACATAGAAGAAGATCAGGTCAATTTAACGACAATAAATAAAATTTATATGATTTCTGACTTCCTGAATGAATATGTCAGATAAAACCAATGCAATTTCATGTACGTATTTATATTCATATGAAGAAAAATATACGGAAAAAAACAAACAAAAATCCTAATATGCAATTATGTTGTTTTAATGTTAATATAATGTAGTTTTAATGTTAATATAATGTCGTTTTAATGTTAATATCATGTCAACGTCGGACGTTTCAGTCTAGTAGACCATCTTCAGGACATATTCATATATATAATTCCGATTTCCGGTACAGGTATTGATAGATATTAAATAACTGTTAAGGCGAATTAATGTTTAATGAAATAAGTATTAAGAGTACACACACACACACACACACCCACACACACACACACACACACACACACATATATATATATATATATATATATATATATATATATATATATATATATATATATATCCTATGGATAGGATTTTAATTTTAACAAATATTTTCAAAACTGCACCAAAACTGCATATTTTTACTATTCAAAATTGTATTTTATTCTAATCCTTGTCTATTTCTTCTTGTTTTAATCTTGTTCTTCACTTCGGTAGTTTGCACGATCGTTACGCCCTGGCAATGCCGCACAAATTTTGTTTAGATCGCGTGGAAAGAGAGGAAAATACACGACTTGGTTACAGTGAGAAAATGAAAAAAAAAAAAAGATATAAGTGGAGAGTGATAAGTTGATTAAGTTGATAAGGACAGATACTACACTTTGATCTCATCCGAAAGCCCGAGAATCGATTGCATTTTTTGCCGCCCCAAATTGACATGATGTGATAAATGGTCAATTTAATATGGGGAGCCAGAGGGAGTCTCCCGAGCCAGGCCTATAAACAGCCCAGCCTCTAAACCGTCGTTCAGCTTGCATCAGTATGACTACCGATCCCCCCACCTCTTTGGTGTACTGAGACAGGTACTGCTGCGGGCAGTTGTTTCCCTAGATCGGAATAATTTCAGTTGCGTTATGATTTAACCTCTGTCTGATGGTATCGACACGAATGAGAGATGAAATGTAATTTATCCGCCTGAGGGCAGTTACTACACTTTGATCCCAGCCAAAAAGCTGAGAACAATGGCGGAAGCAATAAAGTTGCCATTACGACCGTTAACGCCCAGCCAATACATCATAAATAATGGACTATTTAGTTTTGATCACGTGGAAAGAGGGAAAAAGACACTACATGGTGTCAGTAAGAAAATGGAAGAAAGAAAGAAGATAGAAATGGTGTGAGAAAGAAAGAGTGAGAGAAAGAGAAAGATAAAGAGAGAATGATAGTAAGCTGATAAGAAGAGATTCTTCACTTTGAAGATAACCAAAATGTCGAGAAATGATGGCGACCGCGATAAATTTTCAGATCTACAGTATCAAACGACGGAAACCGAGTTAGTCAATTGCTAAATTTTAAGTTACCATATATAAAATAACATTTTCTGCTGAATTATTTTTTGAATTATTATTAAGAGAAATGTTCGTAAGTCGGGGATTTAGTTAGTAAAAAAATTACTTTTCTTAATTATCATCATAGGCTTAGTTCACCTCTAATTCAAAGGAATCTATACAAATGTGACGATCCTCATAGTCTAAGATATTTTTAATCAATTTAACGCTGCTTATCAGTAAATTTGGGCGCACAGCGAATTGGAAAAGAGAGACATGAATACGTTGATAAATCTTCAGTAGACACAATTCCGAACAATTTCAAACCCCCAAGAGACAAATAAAACTGTACAAGATTTAAGTTGTTTTAAAAATAGCAGTATGTAATGAAATACTCCGAGGCGGACAATTTGAATTACAAACTGACACAGCCATGGGGTCTACGATAAAGCACCATCAAATCAGTATTCTGAATTAATACAACACGGTCCACATATGAGATCACCTGTGAGTACAATGACTATTCGCAATTATTTTTTCACTTTTAATTTAGCATACTGGAATAACTCGATGGTTTGTAGAAAGCAAATAACGTAAAATAATTCAGAGGAGTAAATCATTTTTAAGATTCATATTCTATTATTCTTATATATATATATATATATATATATATATATATATATATATATATATATATATATATATATATATATATATATATATACATCCCAGAAAAATAAACTTGATAAGTCCTGGGACGAAACCTGTTGTTCATTTTTAGCTTTTTAAAAATGCCATATAGATTTTGCTTTTTCCTAGCTATTGTTAAATTATATGTATATATATATATATATATATATATATATATATATATATATATATATATATATATATATATATATTAGCTTCATTATTTCGGAGATTTTTCAAAATGAAATATAAATGGTTAACGATAGGTAATGGTAAAACATTAACATCGAAATGATTTAATACATATTTACGATGTTAAAAGGACACTTATTCTGGGAAGCATCTTTGCAGAGGAAGGAAAGTGCAACACTGAGATCTGTAAGCGTATTGGGGTGGCCATAACACATTCCAAAAGCTGGGCAGAGTACTGCAAGACAGGTGGATATATTTGGTAACAAAAAAAGAATACTGAACTGTTACGTGATATCTGTCCTCCTTTACGGCCGGGAATGTTGGACGATTTCCTCAAAGATGAAGAAGAGACTCGAGGCGACAGAGATGTGGTTCCACAGAAGGATGCTAAGGATATCATGGACCGAGAGTGTGAGAAACGATGATATCTTAGAGAGGTTGCAAAACAAGAAAGAGGCTTATACTTAGCATCAGGATGAGGCGGCTGAAGTTTCTGGGACACATAACGAGGAAGGATGGCCTGGAGAATGTGATACTCACGGGTCGAACAGAAGGAAAGAGAGTCAAAAAGAGAAAGCAGCGCGTGACATACCTGGCGAGCTTGAGAAGGTGGATGACAGAACGTAGTCTGGGGGGGAGCAGAGGGAAAGAACTTGATGAGGGCTGCAAGGGATAGAGAGTCATGATCGCCTACGTCATGTAAGAATATTGCACATAAAAGATAAGATTCTTAACATCAGCAAGATGGACTGAAGATATGATCAATGACAAAGTTTTAGAGAAAATGGAAACAAAAATGACATATTTTTTATCAGACATTGAAATATCGAAATATCGAGGGTAGAAAAAAAGGAAAGAAAATTTGTCATTAAAAGAATGAATAGAAGACAAGGACAGAAGAAAACAGCGCATACCAAGCTTGTTGGCAGAACAGGGATTAGGAGAGATAGCAAAAAGACAAGCTTTATTAAGTGCCGTAAAGGAGAGGGGTTTATGGTGAGTCATGATTGCTCATGGGCTGAATGGACAGGGCATATAGAAGCAGAAGAAGACGGAAACATTAATATCGGCTTTCCTATATGACTGTGAATGCCAGCCAATCCGATCACAGATGAACAAAATACGTGAGGTAACAGAAATATTTTTCTACAGAAGGTTACTGAGGATAGCAAGGACCGAACATATGAGCAACGACAAAGTTTAAGAGAAAATGGAGAAAAAAAAATGAGACTTCTACTTAACATCAAGAAACAGTTGAAATTTCTAAGGCACATGGTGAAGGGGGCCTAGAAAATTTGACTGTCGTATATTGAAGCTGCGATAAATTTTTTAGAGAAAATCCTAACAAAAAGGATAGATATTTTGCACCAGAAAAAAAAAAGTTGAAAGACCTAGGCTAACTATTGAGGAAAAAACAATTTGACACAAACAGAACCATATTGAAAGAAAGACGAACAGAGGATTGAAAGCATAAACTATATGACAACCATGTTTAGATGGATGACGGATCATATTTTAGGAGAGTTTACAAAAACATACAACATTTACACAGAGCTACAAATCTACCGAAGGGATAAGCACATAGAAGAAGTAGTATCAGTAGTAGTAGAAGTAGTAGTAGAAGAAGTAGTAGTATTAGTAGTAGCAGCAGTAGAAAAGAATTAGTAGTAGTAGTAGAAGTAGTAGCACCAACAGTAGTAGAAGTAGTAGTAGTAATAGCAGTAGTAGAAGTAGTAGTATCAGTTGTAGAAGTTGTAGTAGTAGTAGTAGAAGTTGTAGTAGTAGTAGAAAAAGTAGTAGTAATACCAGTATTAGTAGTAGAAGTAGTAGCAGTAGTAGTAGAAAAAGATGTAGTAGCAGTAGTAATAGTGAAAAAAGAAGTAGTAGTAGTAACAGTAGTAGAAGTAGTAGTAGTAGTTGCAGTAGTAGAAGAAGAAGTAGTAGTAGAATGATAATAATAATAAGTAGAAATAGTAGAAAAAGAAGTAGGAAGTAGTAGTAGTAGTATTACTACTACTAGCAGTATCAATAGAAGAAGAAGAAGAAGAAGAAGAAGAAGAAGAAGAAGAAAAAGAAGAAGACTTTTAAACCGAAAGGAAAAATTGTAAACTAGCACTAAAGGTGCAGAGTGAGACATTAGTTTAATCAAAGACATCAGAGGCTTTTCAATTGTCCTGTCATTTCAGACGTAGGGTGGTTTTTCCAGAAATTCCTTTTTCTGTTATGTGTGAAATACTAGGGCTTCTTGGGGAAAATAGTTTCCTAGTTGCCTATTACAATTTCCACGCTTTTGAATTCTGATTCTACTGTGATATTTAGCACAAAGTTAGTGAAACAGGGAAGCATCTTCAACATTCACACAAATACCAGTTCGAAAATGAAAGCAGAAGACATAAACATAATATTTGATTGATTCGTTTTTTACGGCTTATCAACCCTTTGCAGGTTATTTAAAACAGAAAATATTTTTCGAGTGTAAAATATTTTTCGAGTGTAAAATATTTTTCGAGACAAAAATGATTTAGTGATACATGTCTTACTAATTAACCCATAGATGGGAGGGGAGGAGGTGGATTCATACATAATCAGAATTTGATAAAAAACAATAAATTATGTGGATATAAAGTGGGGATCAATTTTCTATTTAGAGCAATATATAAACTGATCCTTCACTTTGTGGTTATATTTATATTCCAGAGAATGTAAAGAAATCTAAAAGACAATACTTTGTAGCTAATCATTATTTGATTGATTCGTTTTCTACTGGTTATCAACCATTTGCAGGTTATTTAAAGCCAGAAAATATTTTTGTTCTTGAGAATCTTTTTGAAATAATATTTATTTAGTGATACACGTTTTACTAATAATCACATAGTTGGGGAGAAGAGGTGAACTCATACTTCTCCCTGTAGTATTTGCAAGTAAGTGAATATAACGCCCCCAAAATGAATTGGATCGCGGCTCTCTGATTAAAAATTCCGAGCCATTACAGTATCCGCGCATCCAAGCACATTACAGCACCTGGTAGTCACTCATTTATGTAATGACCAGGCTCGCCGTTGCTTAACTTCAGTGGACGTACGGGGTCCGGTGTTTCAACGTGATATGGCCATAAGCCAGTAACGCTTATATAAATCACTATAATGAATTGGGGTAAAAGATATTATCAATAGTATGCAGTTAGCAAAGACACAAGCACAGATTCAAACTGATCGTACGGGAACAGGCTTTTTTGATGTTACCGTAAGCATTTTAATGAAGGAAGTGGTGGAGGTTATAGATCATGAGGATAGGTTGGATATATGAGAATGCACAAAAGACAGATAAAGATTCTAATGTTCAGAGAAGTATCCACATGATAGTTTGTTCCAGTGTTATAGTTTGTGGGGAAGGAAAAAAAAGTAGAACTTTCGGTTTAGCTTTTGAACACAACGGGAATGACTGCGTTTCGATTCCTTGGGGGTAGCATGGCGTGTCTTCGCTATAAATGCGTGAAGTAGGGTAAATGAAGAACAGAACTGTTATACCGGAACGTACCTATTTCTATTGTAAATAGACTCTCCCACAGATAAGTAGTAGTAGTAGCAGTCGCCAGTGAAGCTGAGTGAGTTGTGTGAGTCGGTCGATGTCGGACATTAAAGTATGAGCCGCACAACTAGATTGCTGCGTCATTAACTATTATTTCAAGTTCCTAACGTTTTGTACGTCGAACCTAATTTAGGACCGACTTAGTGAAATACAAGCTTCCACTGTGAAAATTACTCTACAACAAGAACTTAATTGAATATTTGCCCTGGAAATAGCGACCGAGGCTGCAGAGTGGAAAACGAATGTTTCGTCCGCGACACCCTGTAAATGATTTTGACGTAAAGCAAAGTATATGGAATTCCAACCCAGAGACGGTGGCCGTCTTCTATTGTTTTGTCCAACCTTGTAAAAAATAGAACATGACAGGAAGTGCCAGCTACTTCATGGAGCGCCCGAATGAACAGACAAGGATCGTGACATGATCAATAGTTTTTAGAATTATTCTACCCCCGCAACGTGTCCTGGCCACTAACGTTGAGATTATTGCTTCGTAGACTCAAAATTTATGGCATAGTCTAAGAAAATCTGAATAATTCTTATAAAATCATTCTATTACAAATTGCATAGTACGCAACGTTGTTGCTAAGACGACAGTAGGTGGAGATTACGTTGGTAGGTATGCAATATTCAACAATGTTTTGAAACAATAACTAAATGATAACATTGTAGAGTATAATTATTATATATTTTCTGATATTCACAATTCTTTAGAAAAAGTTAAAATTGTCTAATGAGAGACCTGATTGCCTAATACATTCTATTTTCTGTCTGTCCAGCAAAGGAACATAACGCTGTCTCTTTACGAGCGTTGGCTGAAAATTTCATAGGCTGGCTATGAAGGAGTGATGCTAAAACTGTGAAAAAATTGCATGCATTAATTTTAACTGCATTGTTACTTTCCAGCTAAAATGCCATATAGCTGTTCAAAAAGAGATTCAAACGTAACAAGTACAGACTTCTCTTGAAAATGGACAAAATTTGGCATCGTGGTGTTATATTGTACTTGCAGAAAAAAGGATTTAGTTCCCAATGTCATTCATGCTGAAAAGGTTGCCAGCTTTATCAACAGTGCAAACGTAAGTAGCTGAATTTATTTTGGTTGGAAGAAGAGTCTTGGAAATGACTCAAGGGTGGACGTCCTGCGACTGCTACCACCGTAAAAGTATTGATCGTACTCACCACATATGAAGGATGACAGTCATTTGACTATAAATCAAATAGCCAATACTAGTAGCATATCCCGTGAGAGAATTGAGAACATTCTGTACAAGGAACGTGGTACAACGAAGATTTCTGCTCGGTGGGTGCCACGTCTTCTAACAGCTTCTAAAGTCCACAAAACTGATCACATCAAAAGAAGATTTGACATTTTTAATGCAGATACAGGTGCTTAACTTGAACGCGAAAAAGCTTTGTCTTTATTAATTATCTTCAAAACGACCACACTATCAATGAAGAGCATTATGCCAATTAGCTAAGACAGGAAAGCAATAAAGACAAAACGCCAAAGAAAAAAGATGAAAGGGGTTCTGTTTTGCCAGTAAAATACTCAATATCTACAGTGAGTGACTGGAGCTTTGAACTCATTCTCCTATCGTCTGTTCACCATCATGAAAACCCCTTGTTTGAGAAGAGATATCGCGGTGGTGATGACTTCATAACTGATGTTGATGTCTTTTTGAACCAACTGGATAAACAGTCTTCTTTGAACAATTAGATGTCAGTTTACCTGGAAAGGAACCCTGCCGTTATTAATTTACATCCCACATTCGTGGGTACGGAGACGGAATGCATGGGATACAACTGCTTTCGTGTTGTTTGAAAAAGAGCGGCGACTTCTTAGAACTGTAATCAATCTTAAATTGATATTTAGACTTTACAACGTATGAAGTTGTCTGTGAAAGTGTCACCTCTGACTGAAGCCCTACACTTACAGGAGAAATAGAGTATTGACAGCTTTTACACATGTCTTAAAAAATCTATCTATCTATCTATCTATCTATCTATCTATCTATGTCTGTTTCTCTCTGCCTCTCTCTCTCTCTCTGTATATATATATATATATATATATATATATATATATATATATATATATATATATATACACTGCGTGCCAAATTATTATCGAGATAACTATTTTTCTAATATTTCAAAAACCGTCCAATCAATTCACACAAAATTTTCACACAATGTTGGCAACACTGACCTGCGCAACCACTAAGATTTTCATACTGATCAGCGCAATGTAAACAATTTGGCGCCATATTTGTTATCAGCATGGTGATTTGACCGTGCCAAATTATTAGAAAAGTGTAAGAATTTAGTGAAAAGATGGGCCGTAAAAGCAGTTTAAGTGATGCTGAAAAGAAAACTATCACCTCAGAACTCTCAAAAGGTAAATCTACCGTAGAAATTTCTAAAATGATAGGGAGGTGTCATCAAACAGTGAAAAAGTTAACCGCCGACCCTACACAATTACGCAAAAGGGCAGATAAAGGCAAGCCGAAGGTTATTTCACGTCGTCTCATGTCACGACTTAAACGAGGGGCCACGAAAACCCTGGACTTACCAGTCAAGAGCTTTTCAGTCGCATTGGGGATCCTACTGTGTCTAAAAGTACTCGGTGTCGGTATCTGAGGGAAATTGCAACAACAGTCAAACCTGTATCGAAGCCTCCGTTGACGAGAAATCACATTCGAAATCGATTGAAATGGGCCGAGGACAATGTTTTGTCCACAGACGAAACTTGATCAACACTTGATGGGCCAGATAGATGGTGCAAAGGCTGGGTAATGAACGGACAGAATCGCCATCAGTGTTTGAGACGTCAACAAGGCGGTGGAGGCATAATGATCTGGGGTGGTATTATTGGAAAAACATTAGTAAGTCCATGGAGAGTACCAGATGGCGTCAAAATGACTGCTGATGCATACATAGCGTTTATGAAAGAGCATCTTGAACCGTGGATGAAAAGGCAAAGACTTGCCTTCGGAAGGGCCATTGTTTTTATGCAAGATAATGCTCCCTCACATGCTGCTCACAAGACTACTGAATATTTGAAACAGTTAGGCTTCGATGAACCTCCAAAAATGAAGTGGCCAGCAAATTCTCCGGATTTGAACCCAATCGAAAACCTTTAGAGCATCTTGAAGCGAAGACTGTACGCCAACGGACGACAATTCAGGAGCAACTCTGAGTTGTGGGAAGATATTCTTGACATATCTCACAGCATTACAGCAGATGACATCCTACAATTACCAAATTCTATGGATCATCCACTTCTTCATGTAATCTCAAAACAGGGAAACACATTCCCTATTAATTTGTTTAAATGTGTGCCTTTGTTTGTATCTGTCATTATTTGTTTGATTATCTTATTTATTAGCTTCTTTTGATCATAAACATTCATGTGCAACATTAATAAACGTTTTGTTTGCTCAATTTTGGGAATTTTACTAAACCTTTCTAATAAGTTGGCACGGTCAAATCACCGTGCCGATAACAAATATGGCGCCAGTTTGTTTACATTGCACAAATCATTACGAACATTTCAGTGATTGCGCATGTCAGTGTTGCCAACATTGTGTGAAATATTTGTGTGAATTGATTGGACTGTTTTTTGAAATATTAGAAAAAAAATATATCTCGATAATAATTTGGCACACAGTGTATATATATATATATATATATATATATATATATATATATATATATATATATATATATATATATAAAGAGAAAAGGCAAACTTATTTTAACCGACGCATTTTGCCCTCTGATCGATTTCGTCGGGCTAACTGAAAAGTCTTGATAGATTATGGCGTATAATAACTGATTAATTTAAGGTCTAATAAACAAAATTAAAGAAAAATAAATAACATAATCAATTATTATTATTATTATTATTATTATTATTATTATTATTATTATCATTAAAATACACCTTTAAGTACCGAATCTAGATGCGTTGTCAGTGTTGTTGCTCCCGTGTCAATAGAAGTTTCGGGTCTAAATAAACAACAGACTTCTTCGATGGACGACCCAACCAAATATGATCAGTATTCGACCCGCACCTAGAACAAAATTTTGCCACTAGCTTTAGGACGTGATTTATATAAGTTGCCCCAGTAGACAACAACCAATCAAGACTTCACTTGTGCTATTCGAAGTTATATCAATATTTATATTATTTTAGTTTTGGATTGATTTATATATTATATACTTTAAATAGAAGTTTATGGACTTACCGTTTCTTATAATTTTTTCAACAATTTTTATAGTCTTTTAGGTTAGACTAGAAAAGGCGTAATAAAAAGGTGCAGATGTATATTGTGGTAGGATTCGATAGAGGCACTCTCAAAATGTTACTTTCTCTTTTAATGAGTGTAATATTCTTTAGACCGAAGTTGTGGTGGAATTTATTTCTATGTTTGACTAATGGATATGATAAATTGTTGTGCATAAATTCCATTTCATTTTCATAGATAATTTTAAAAAAAAAGTTTTTCATGTTTCCTTAAGATATTTTAAGTAGCAGTTGTAACATTTTAATTTATATATAACAGCTTTAGAATTTATACAAAATATAAGTTTACTAAATCAGAGTAAATTAATTAGCTATTTTTACTGTCATTGTCATAAACTCTACTTAAATAATATTTAAATATAAATTTTAAAAAAATTGTGACCTTGTAATATACATACTTATACTTGATGTTAAAACAATTTTACATACTGTAAGTGATTCTAATACATTTACTTGTTTTAAAAGGAAATATAGTATATTAAGAATTAAAAGTGAAAATATTTTTAAAATCGTTGTTATATGAAACGTATTCTAACCAAAACACCCCCCAAAATATTTAAGTATACAAAAAAAAAAAAAATGCCGTAAGAATTTTTGCCGTTAACAATAAATTTAAAAAAAAAATCCAGACGACATGCATTTAACGGATGTCAGATTTAATTGAAAAATACATCCCTACCCCTACCAAAACGTAACTAATAACTGATACATCAAAATACAGCGATAATGAACACGCAAACACCCCTTGTCTGGTTGATTTGGATTTCTCTGTATCCTTGGAAACGTGAATTATGATTTTTTTTGCTGTGCCTTTAAAACCCTGTAATTTTAAAAATAACTTACTCTAAAATTCGCTTCAGGATGAAATGGAACTAATGTCTTTAATTTAATTACAAAAGTAAATTCAAAGCTTTTAGCTTCTATTTTTGGAACATGGTTAGAACTGAGTAGCGAAAAAAATATTTTAAATCAATATATATATATATATATATATATATATATATATTTTTTTTTTTTTTGTGTGTGTGTGTGACTAAAAACACCGAGGAAGTCAAATCTAAATCATTTCTCTGTATTTTAAGCTAAAGCGAAATGATACATTTTTTTCCTAAATATCGCCTTAGTGCGAAACAGTCATTTACTGTTTAGATCGTATTACCTGAGAACATTTTAGTCTTGATTATTCTTACGGCTTTATCTTAGTCTCATTTCTAGAGGTATTGAGTAATATAGGTTTTTTGTTTAGGTAGGGATCTGTCTTTTCTTCTTTACACTTATTCTGTGTTTTTTCATTTAGCAGACATGACATAGGTAACGCTTTTCTTTGATTCTTAAAAGATTACTTGTTAATTCACCTCCACCAGGTATTGAACTTACACTCTTTGGGTCCTTTATCCACTGTGCTATGTGTTCTCAAGGACTTGTGCGTATGAATTTCTGAGACTTATCCAGTGACAGGAACCAAAAAGTTGTGAGTTCAATACCTGGTTAAGGCGGTGACGATCTTGGAAAGGTTAATTAACAGGAGATATCTGATAAATGACATCCATTAAACATGGCATGTGGGACTAGAACAGTTTACCCCAGCGAGCGAAATAAAGGTTTCAGTTCGACATTTCAACCACCTGAAAAAGACCGGAGCGTACAATGGCCGAAACGTTGTGGTAATATGGCAACAATGATGAGGATGATAGTCCGAATACTGTAAATAGTGTATATAATACCTCATCTCAGAGATATAGAGAGATACTAAGCCATTGCGGTTGATATGCCGTAGAACAAATTAAACCAAACCAAACCAAACCCATCGAAATACGTGTTTGAATTTCTGTGATGAGTAGTTACGATTGTCTATACTACAGAGACTAGTAGTTTATAGCGTTAGTGTGAATTTGGTCGTATATTAATTGTTAATTCAACATCTAGGCAGGTTAGTCTAAACTAAGTGGAGACAAGGCCAGAAACGACGGAAAACTACTTAAATATAACAAGACTAGATATCCCGAGGCATGGGCAGCAGATCAAAAAAAAAATCTACCCCCTTTAGATTAAATAAAAGAGTTTGTTCGAAAATCACTTCAGGTTACTCGGAGCAATAGACACCTGACGAAAGCTTGATGTCACCTCAGTCGAAACGTTATAATAACAACAAAGATGAAGAAAATAGTTCAAATGGAAATACTATCGAAAAGCTATGTAAAAGCGAAGCAAAGAAAATATCTGAGAGCAGGGAATATTTTAAAGCTCAGTGTTCTCCGAAGCAAAACCAAACAGGCATGGGTCACGTGCTCCACTTGACGTATTGCTGGAACTGGACTTAAAGCTACTTTCGTTGTCATGTCGTCCATATTTCTAGGTAGGAAAAGTCGTTTTTATCGGAGAGATAAGTAGGAGAAGAAAAGCCAAAAGGAAACTCGACGGTCAAGTGAACAGAAAGAAACGCAGCCTTCGTTTGGCCTTTTCCTGAGCTAAAAGGTTTGCCTATACATTCCGCTCAGGCCATGTTGACAGCTCAGCTTCAAACTTGTCAAACCTGGGATTCGGCAAGATCATCTAAGGATTGGGAGTGACTGGAAGATGTGGTGGGTGTTGCCGCCAAACATTCGTGAATATAGTCTCGGTCGGGTCAATGATGTCGGTCAGCGGAAAGAAAGCGATGTTGAATTCATTGAAAGCTTTAATAAGAGCCGAGGAGTGTCTGTTGCCCTATAGATGCCATGTTATTTACTTTTAGAACTAAATTTTGGCTGCCACTCGAAGGCGTCATCATGTAGCGGATGGGCTGTTTAAATTATATTCCTTTACATAACTAACAATATACCTTTGAGCAATGCATTCTTTTTTACATCTAAATAATAATTTAATTGATCAGTTGAATTAAATGTTTGCCATGTAAGGATATAATAAAAAGGCTTAAACACTAATATTCCATGGTCATAATTTATTCCATTGGAATCGTAAATACGATCCAATTCATCAGACCTACAAATTCAAAAAGAAAACAGAAAAAACAACTCCGGAAATAAAAACATAATTTAGTGAGAGTGTAAGTATGAGAATAATATAATGCTCATATCAGGAATGAAGAAATATTTTAGAAAAAAAAAATTAAATAAGCTTGGGACATTTAAATGTAAAAAGGTGGTGACATTTCTAGCTACTCCGCCTGCTGATTAATTACTTTCTCCTTCTCCATTACAATCTGATTAGAAAAAAAACCCGCGGACCGGTTTTGCCCTCACTTAACAGAACTGGAATCGACGGAATTGATATTGCAATATTAAATATATCATATGAAATACATGTAATGTAATAAAAGGCGAGCAATGAAATGGAAGAAGGTCAAGGCCTAACAGACGTTAGGCCTTGACGTTATTTCAATTTGATTTTTTAAGCACGAACAGTAAATCTTGTCTTGCCGTTTTTATTTCCATAATATATATATATATATATATATATATATATATATATATATATATATATATATATATATATATATTAGTCGACTCTCCCGTCGAGATTCGAGGTATGAGGGTCAAGCAGATCAGTTTCAAGAAACTGACAGCCCGACAACAGCACATGAGATTTGATTATAGTGGTGAAAGTTTCGTGCGGGACCATCCATAATACGAATACAGAGAACTGGTGCACTAAGTGCCACAACGACCCTCTGCAGGTTTTGAATTCAGTGTTGTCCCTCTCCTAGACCAGTTGCCATCCAAGGCTATAGTCTGTCCTGCCATTTTACCCATAGCTGGAGGGAGAAGAAGAAGATTCATACCTTTCCCAAGGGTATTAGCACGTAAGTGAATGTATTGGATTCGACTGGAATTCAAACTCGGCTCTACGATTCCTCAATCCAAGGCGCTATCCATTGCTATATATATATATATATATATATATATATATATATATATATATATATCAATTAAATTTAAATCATTTCACACAAGCAAGGTAATAAAGCCACTAACATGCAAGGGGGGGGGCTCAATGAGAGTCAGAGAATATGAGAAAAAATAAACCTTATTAGGAAGATTGGACAATAAAAGAAAAAAAATGTGAAAACCGAAGTAAACGATTTGCATTGCTTTTAAATTTTTCATGAGAAAATTTGATTGGAAAGCAAAAAGGGAATTTCACAATGGAGAAGTTCGAGAGAAGAAGCTCCTAGCAAAGAAATGTCGGGTACATATAGGTATTGCAACTGTAAAATTATGAGATATTGATGCCAATCTAGCAGTACGCTCAAATTCATTTTACTTTTCATTGAATAACGACACAGACGCGAGGGGAAATTATGATTTTTAACATTTTTCTCACCTTGCTTTGATTTTGATTATTGACCTAATAATATGCAATAATAATAATAATGATAATTATTGTTATCGTTTTGTCGTTTAAAAAAAAAAAATTCCATTGGCCGACTATATATAGTAATGCCACACTGCAGACTAACAGACGATGAAGCCGTTTTCCCAACAGGCTTAGCTGAAAATTTGTAGTATTTTATCATACAGTATGAAGTAAAAAAAAACTATAAAAGCGTAAGTAAATTAAATTCTCCTTGGATCCGCTGATAAACCACATCTGCGTCCAGGGTAAGACGATAAACTACGTCCAATAGCAAGGCCCCTGATCAGGAGGTTTTGAGGAGCGTTGAACCACCACTTAATTGCTGGTGTTCCTATGTCCACCTTGACCCGGTGTGGTAGCACCTGTTAGGGTCCCATCTATCGGCAAATAGTTAACCCCCTAAACTGAAGTATGAAAGTGTAAAAATAGGTTTTAATACCAGAAATAAATTGTAAAAAATTATTACCAGAAATAAATTTTTCAAGAAAAAAATAATATTACCAGCAATATATTTTTAAAAATAATATTACTAGCTATACATTTTTGAGGAAAAAAATATTACCAGAAATAAATTTTTGACAAAACAAAATATTACCAGGAAAATAAACTTGTCGGCATTACATAACCCATTGAGGTTAATATGCCGTAAAACAAAATAAACCAAACCAAAATCCTTGGATCCATGTTTGTTTCTCTCTAGAATGCGGACACTGATATCACAACTGTAATGATAGATGCACCAAATATCTTATGTATATCCTGTGATGGAGACAACCTATGCTTTACATCGCTAGCCACATCCAGTATTAAACAAATACACAGACAAGACATATCTGCCATTGCTCCTATTTGTTATTCTTGTCTGCGCAACGATATTGGTTTTAAAATCCAGCAGGTATTTGGGAGAAAACTTGCCTCGCTCGAGGTTCGTAACTGCTGATCGGCATATTAGCAGACTGTATCTAAATATTCTATCAAATTCATATCAATGGGACAAAGGTAAGATTCGATTGATACATATTTGATAGAAAAACTATTTAGATACGGTACTACGCACCCAAAAGATTTCAGGAGAGTGATCGAAACATCTGTTTAGACCATTTTAAAAAAAAAATAATTGATAACGCATTTTCCGCTGAGAATTTATGGGTTAAATAAGTCAATAATATCACTGAGTATTTATCGTTCCACCCACGAGGACCGAATATGGCACAAGGCCGGTTTTAATGTGGGTATCCACGAGCCCGTAGGCCCGGCCAAAAATATAGCCTTTGAACCCGCCTTGACGGGTTCAGGCCCTGTCTACTTCCCGGACGAAACCCCGCCCTTCGGCAAAGCCTCGTCCGGGTTCCTCTCTGCTAACGCAGAGTTCGACAGAAGGCGCGCACAGTCAGAGACCACGAGACGTCACTGATAATATAATAAGAATATCACTGAGAAAACATGGAAAAACAGTTTTAAAAACAAATGCCACACTGGAAAACAAAACTAATTTAAAATGAAGAGACCGCCTTTGTTTAAATGCGGAAAAAATAAGATTGAAAAAAAAAGCAAATTAGCACGCGACTGATTAACTTATTGCGGAAAAGCTGAAGATTTTTCTACATGCAACAACGAAAGGCACTTCATTGTTTCACAAAATTAGAGAGGGAAAAAGTTTTAAATTAACAGCTAAATTTTATTTGAAAAAAAAAAAAATACAAATGCTTCGCTGCTAAAATTAATCCTCAAAAATTTTAATTCAATGCCAATGTATATTTACTGTCCTCCTGATTACTCTTCTTTTGTTCTAGATGCTTAGTAATGTTTCTGTTTTCTAATTCTTCCTCACGCAGTAACTCTTTGTGTCTTAGTGGCTTTACTGCCTTGCTTGGAGTGAACGCGATTAAAAATTATTAATGAGTTTTCATAAAATGTGCTAGTTAGAAAGGCAGTAGAACACGATAAGAATTTCCTACCGAATTTTTCGGAGAAAATTGACCATGACAAATATTAATTAACCTATCACCAAGTATCCATCGTCTGCTTCGGAGTAACACTCTTGATGATGTTAACAGTGGTCTCAAAATGTACTGCTCCTATAAAATAACAGCAAATATCCATGCTGCATTCAAATCATCTGGTTTAGAGTGGAGTGACAAGGACAAATTTCAACAACCGATTCGAATAGTTGTTCTACTTGAAAGAAATATGATGTTATGTGTGCAGTGGAATAGTGATCGTTGGGGTATTATTCATTTGAATTTCGTAAGATACAATTAAAAAATGCGAATTAATACGTCTCGTAGCTGCAAGGTGTTCATAAATGTTTAGTCGAAGAGCGCCTTACACTTTTCAATAGAAACATATTTTATCACCTCCATGATAACGAAGGCTGCATAGAGCAAGTTTAACAGTGGTAAAAAAAAAAAAAAAAATTGAACTTCGTTGGTCTCTACTGCTCATCTCGGCCTATTCACCTGACCTTGAACAAACCAGTTAATGCTTTTTCCGATCGCTGCAAAACGTGTTGATGGAGAAAACCTTCTCTGAAGAAAAATGATTCAAGAATTCGTCCAAATATCACTTCCGAACATGTGGAGTATTACTCAAAATTTACTTTAATCGAAGATCTGCTTTTTATGACTGATTTGTTTGTATGGCTTTTCAGCCATTTTGTGGCTATATAAAATGGGCACATATTTTTGGAGTGTACGAATTTTTGTGGGATAAAACTGATTTATTGATAAATTTGGAAACGTTATATTGTATATTAATAGGAGACGGCGAAATAGTACATAAAAAAGTAAACGCAAAGAGATAGCGAATCGAAGGGGGTGGTAACTGTTAAGGGGTCCACCCCTTTTTCATAAAAGTGGACTCACCCAGTGTGTACTTGTACTGCTGCCGGTGAATACCCGGGAGTAATAGAGTGACAGTAAGAGAGAGTGATACAGTGAGTGTGTGAGGTAACCGCTTTTTAGGAGTCACAGTTGCGAGCACGTAGACGCTGAAGGAAGTCATACTTCGATACTGAATTTCCCAGACTATATATATATATATATATATATATATATATATATATATATATATATATATATATATATATTGTTATTGCTACTAAGCGCATTTCTGGATCTACTAACCGTATTACCAATTGTATTATTGCGTCAATATATTTATTTGCTATATTTCATTCCTGCATTTGTCCTTCATTTGAGACCGGATTTCATCGCGGAATCCACAAAAGTAACTTTATATAAGTAAGTGTAAAAGAGAAAAAAAAAACATTTTTACAATGTTATAAATATAGAAATAGGAGAAGACAAGTTTAAGGTTGACCACTTTAACGTTGTTAGTTATGGTGACACACAGATCGTGTTCTTTAAATAAATTAATACAGTTTTTTCTTAATCGATTTGCTTTTTCTGCGCCTGCTTCAAACATCAGGATTATACCGTTGTCTGTATAGAGTCTGGTGATTTTTATATCGACGATGAACCTTAGTCTCCAAAGTAGTAGAATTCTAATTAATTCCCAAGCCTCCATCAAGTCAAAAGCACCCATAGCAATGCAAAAATCTAAGTTGTTTCGATTAGTCCACAAGAAACCGTTTTGGAATAGGATTGAGCTTTGTGGCTGTTTTATAATATTAATGTCATGGTGGCTTATGGGGCAGTAATTGGTAGCTTCTCGGTGATAGACGGTATATATAATAAAATTTGAAAACGATCCCCTACCTATCGTGAAAGATGAACACATGATATTTGAGATTTGGGAAGAAGAGAGGTGCATTCATATCATTCCTAAAGGTATTTTCATTTAACTGAATATAAGAAACCTGACTGGATTTCGAACACGATTCTTCGAGTTCTCATTTCGAGCTTTTATTCATTACAACACCCACGTATTAAAGCTTACATCACCTGCTATTCCCAGAGCCGTCACCCATCTAGTTACTGAGCCGGTTGAACGCTGCTTAACTTCAATGTTCGAACGAGAACCAGTGTATCCACGTCATATGGCCATAAGTAGCGACATGTCATGGCAAAGAATTGTGCTATATCTATATTTCAATGATGTACGTATTCTGAGTAGCTACATATATAGGACACACCAGATATTCTCAAGTGGAACCTGCCATGCCACGCACAAAATGATTAATTATTAATTATCCCCATACATGAATAAGTAGGAAGTGAGTTCCACACGGAAATCTTCTTCCCAAGAACTGTTTCTTTTTGAAAATGACTCTCGGCAGAATTTGTTCTCAATCACTGCACACTTGACTACTTCTTATCTTCATTTTTTTTCCTTTTTGTACGTTCATACGGCATGAAACAGCAAGTCTCTTACTTGAATGTCTCTTATGCCTTGCACTTCGTGAATATTGATATTAAAAATAACAGTGTCATCCGTTTATTCTATGTTGTTAAGATTATATCCAATGATCATATTTTCTGTTGGCTCTTTTATTTATCATATGACTAGCAGCATGGCCTGGCGTTGCCCGTGCTTGATTTAAAAATCGTACGACTCATACAGCAATCGCTATCACTTGACTTCTCATATTTTTGCCCTTCCTTGCCTTTAAAGGAGTGTCCTTTGTCGTGCTAATGTTGCTACATGCCTTACTTCTTGCCTATCTCACACTGAGAATTTTTTCTAAGCTCTATACTAAACATTAAATCTATTACGAAAAAAGAACTAAACAAAATGAACACAAAACGATCAGCTTTAAAAAAGGAATCGTAACTGGAAAAACCGAATGAAAAAGAATGTTAACAAAAATACTTTTTCACATCCAACCCAGTTCTGCGGAATCAGAATCAACGTTGAGTTTAAGCAAACGAATGAGCCAATTGAAGTAAAGTGCCATGCAGATTTAAATTTTTCCCACTTGTGACGAATGCAGCTATCGATTTTTTTTGCATGCTAGCATGCTAGATAACATTCGTGTCAGTCAGCTGTTGGCTCTCACGCTGGCCAATAGAATCTTCCTGCCTATTCGTGGCAGCCAGCTATAGGCTCTCACTCTGGCCAGTAGAAAATAGCCGCAAAGTACATGAAAACTGCTGTAGAAGAAAGAAAAAATCGATTACTTCCACTATTGATGGAAGTTGGGAAATGCAAAGTCGGTCTTGGCCTTTCCGCTAACTTGGAGCATGTGCATGTAAATGTTGGTGCAAATCCATCGAAAATTGCGGCCGTGCATTCGTTACACACACATACACATCCTGCCTTTTATAGATAGAGATAGTCACACTGAATTTGTTGAATTAATCCGCTGAGTAAAGGCGTTCTGGTTTTCCCCTCCCTCTTTTTATAAATTCTGATTTATTTCACTTCCAAATATTTATGCATTCACTAAACTCATTTACTATGAGTATGCGGATTATTTACAGGATTGGAATAATTCTTTCGGCAATGATGTAGATATAAATGCGCATGCCCAGTCGAATGAATTGTGAAAAAATGTCGAGTTTTAAGACTGTAACCCGAGACGTAAATAGAACCATAAGAAAATTGCTGGAACCTGTTTGGGTTCGTTTCAGGCGCCAGGGAATATTTCTAGCTTTCTCACAGGAGGAATTCCCCATGATACTTAGGAGTCTGGTTGGTATAAGTAATTTAATATTGCTGTTTTCGAACTCGAAATTATTTTTAAAAAATGAACAAGGAACAAATGTGCTTAGGTGAGCAGTTCATGAAGTCAACAAGAATGTTGGTGAATTTTTTCGGAGGTCGTGCATAATTTCAGGGATTCAAGTTACGCAATGATCCGTTTAGTTTTGGATAATATGGAATTTTCCTTTTCTACCCTAACCTCCATATTCCGCTGATATTGTACCAACAAATCATTACACTTCTTCGTTCTTCGCAAAACGAATAAAGAAACGATATAATTGTTTGAATTTGTCTCTTGGTAACTTTTTTCTTTTTGTAAAAAAAAAAAAAAAATGAAAAAATAAAAAAAATAAAAGCAGAATTTTAAAATTCAAACAGCAGTAATGATTAATCCACTTCTCAAAATTTCGAATTATGATGCTATATATTTCATTTAAAATAATGCAAGGATTAGTTTATATATATATATATAATCTGTTAATAGATCGGAAAAATACCGTACCACAACACGGACGTAAGTAAAAAAAAAAAAAAATTACTCGATGCAGATACATTAAAAAAGGACATACGGTTTCTCCTGAAGGTCGAAACATAGTTTGCCAGTTTGTGTGCGGTTATATTAATTGTTTTTCCTTTATATATATATATATATATATATATATATATATATATATATATATATATATATATATATATATAACAAATACGAATAGATCTGAAAAAATCTCGGTCGGAATGCTTACCTTACAATGTGGATGTCTGTGAAGCGATTCTATTTTCTTGCCACCCTGTCAGGATGTGACACAAAGTAAATTTTATGTGGGGTGCCGGGCAGAGTGCACCCGTGCCAGGTCCAAAAATAACCCAGTTCCCGCGCAACCGTTGCTAGCATCGGTATTATTACAGAACCCCACTCATTTCGGCATTGACTTAGGTACTACCGCGATAAGACACCTCTTAATAATATTTTCAGTTACGGTCTTCCTGCAAAGAGAGACACAACTGAGAAATTAATGAAGCTCCTCCACCCGAGGACAGATACTGCACATTCATCATCATCAATAGCTTTTTTTTTTAGTTGTATAGTATGTGCTACGCCAGGATTACATACATTTTTGAATTTAGAGTTACATTCTCCTAGACCGGTTGACACCCAAGGCTATAGAATTCAGTCTGTACTGCAATTTACCCATAGCTAGAAGAAGACGAGGATTCATACCTTTCTTAAGGGTATTAGCTCGTAAGTGAATGTAATGCATCCGACTGAAATTCGAACTCGATCTCTGATTCCAAAATCCGAGCCTCCAGATCGAGAAGCGAGAAGAACGTTGCAAACAATTATTTCCTAAGAACAGTTTAGATATGACACAAGACCCAAAGTAAGCATCTCCTGGTGAGGATCGAACTCAGTACTCATAAATATTCTATCGAGGCAAGCTTGGTAAGTAGTGTTCCCTATCTTCTGGCCTTATCAAATCGTTCAGTCATTTGATATTAACCTCTGTGACTGAGACTAGAATATTGTGCAATATCATTCGCATAAAGAAACAACTTTTCCGCCCAATGAGTCTCGGCCAAAGTTCGCCCCCTTCAATCGACCAACTTTGTCTGCCCATGTCAGAACTACTTAGAGCCTCTATCATCTTTTATTAAAGTCTTTATCCGGAATGGTATTTATTTGCAAACAGTGATCTTCCCACGTTTCGCTAAGTTTTTATCTAGGAACCTTCAAACAGATATATGCTTTGTGCCTACGCAAATGAAACAACCTTTTTCGGAACTGGACTCGCATTACCGGCATATTTAAAGGTTAAAATACCTCTAGTGGCACCGAAAGGAAATATACGTCGAAAATTTTTTAAAACGAAGCGAATCCCTTTGATAGCTAAACGCTACAAAGGAAATGAAATTTACTTTTCTCGTATAATTGATTTTTGTATTTATTTATAGAAATGAATATAAATGAGAAGAAGTTAGAATGATTTATTTTCAAAGTGAAATGACTAATGATTTCCGTAATTTCAATAAAGATGAAAAGAGAAAAAAAATGAATATATTTTTATTTTTATGGTATATTCTGTCAGATTAGTTCCTGAAAATATTTCCAGATAAAGAGATTGTTTGCTTTAGATATGATTTAACCTCTCGTCTTTCTCTCTATCTATCTATCTAATTGTACAATTGAGGAGTTTTTTTTGCATCCGCTCATTTTGTTTTTGCTAACTAGCAACAATAGTTTACTTTTGTGATAATATCTAAACGACATTTAAAAGTAGTTTCATCTGAATTCAAACCTAGGTTCATCGACGCTTGTTGTGCCAAATGTAAATTTTTGGTTCAATTTTACTTTTAAATTGCCTTGACTGTGTTTGTGGTAGCACTGGAAAAATAAACCTAAGAAATCCTAAATTAGGTAGTATATGTATTTTCTAAACGGAACTTAGATGTTTCACAAAGCTGAAATCATAGAGCAATCAGTGAGAATCGAACTCACTATTTTGTCTTAATTGATCGAGCGATACGCATTATATAGGAAAGTGAGAAGAAAGGACTAATTGTCAATTTTGTAAGAAGGGAGAAAGTGTAATCTTAAACAAGTAGGACAGTGGACGAGGCAAGCTATGAATTAAAGTCGCCCAGATCAAATAAGTCCAGGAATGTAAACATTTAGGAACTGCTTAACAAACATCAGAGAATGTGTCTGCGAAATGCGATGACACAGTTGAATGGTAAAAATGTTTCTGGAATCTAAAGAAAATATTTAAAAAAATAAACATTTAGTCAGAAACAAAGTTTTGGTTTTAGATTGAATTTTTGTTTGTTTGTGTTTTTAAGTTTTATCAACCCTTTGTTGGTTATATAATGCCGAAAATTATTTTGGAATGTAAGAATATTTTTTTACAGGTGAATATCGCATTAACACTATTTTTTCGGTGTCAAATATTTCTATTTAACCCATAGTTGGGAGAAGTTGTATTTATTTATAGTGTTGTGGTAGGATCCACCTAATTTGCATAGTGGAGTACCGACCATATAAATATGGTTGGTACCGGGAAGAGAGGGAGGAATCAAGAAATTCATTCTCAGTCGAACTCTCTGCATCTTGCAGTGAGGGACCCGGGCGAAGCTTTGCCGAGAGGCAGGGTTTCGTCCGTGGTGGTAGACAAGCCTTGAACCCGTCAAGGCGGGTTCAGAAAGGCCATATTTGTGGCCGAGCCTACGGGATCGGAGATACCCACTTTAAACCGGCCTTGTGCCACATTTTATCCTCGTGGGTGGATAGATAAATACAGGAATCAAGAGATTCAACCAGAGACTCTGCCCGACTGCGACTCAGTCAACACATTCTCCAGGAACGGTCTTACCAGGAATATACAAAAGACTATATGTAAATATTGTGTACATTTTCTTGTTTCAATACATTTTGTTCTAAGTACATTTTGTGTTGCATTATTATTCCATGTATTAGTCAAGTTTCAACATATAGAAATGAATGCAAATGCGAAGAAGTTAGAATGATTTATTTTCAAAGTGACATGACTAATGATTTCACTAATTTCAGTAAAAATGAAAAGAAAAAAAATACAATTTTATTATTCTGGTATTTTCTGTCATATTAGTTCCTGAAAATATTTACAGATAAAGAAATTTTTTTTTTTTTCTTTCTGAAGAGTAATCCTGCGTAAGTGAATATCATAAACACGAACAATATTCGATCTCGACTCTCCGTTTTTTCATTTCGTGCCTCTATCCATTATACCACCCTAACCTTCTATAAACAATGAAAAGAATGCTGAACTGCAATGTAACATCGATCTGCTTATACGTCGGTGAATGGTGGACACTTTTCTACCATATCTGGCCTGATTCTGCCAAGTCCTTACTGCCCGACAGTCCAATCTCGAGAGATTCCAAAAGCGATTATGCGTCCTCGTGGGGGATGAATTACTCTCCAATCCGTAACCATTATCCCACCGACAAAACACTCTATTCCCCTCAATATTCTATTGCTAGTCCTATGTCAGATGTTCGGAAATCGAAAATAGAGGCAACATAATATATTATACTGTTAGTTCACCCAATATATGACTTCGGAGTCATCAAGTTATAGTGTTACTGAGTAAGATTTTTGTTAAAGTGAGGGAAGGTTGAATTAAGAAGTGCGAATTATGAGGTTGTATAGAAAAGGTATCGATTGACTCTGAAATTTAAGCGATAATTATTTTAGTTGTCAGGGAAGCATCCACTGGGGATTTTATGATCCAATCTAACAATTCTGCAGAGGAAGTTGTCTGAGGAACACAAAAGAGAGGGGATTATTTTCAACCTTGAACATTGCATAGTATGTCCTAGCTGAAACTAAAGAATGAAACTCGTCCAAATATTTGACATAGGACTAGCGACAGAATATTGGGGTGGGGGAATACAGCGTTTTGTCGGTGGGATAATGGTTTCGAAGCGCAGAATAATTCATCACCCACAAGGCCGCAAAAGCGGTTTTGGAATTTCTCAAGATTGGACTGTTGGGCAGTAAGGATTTGGCAGAATCAGGTCAGATATGGTAGTAATAGTCTATCCTTCGTTTGATTTGTCTCGGGTAAAGATAGAGCATGGCAGAAGGAGTTGGAGCGATACAAGGAACCCACCATTTTCCCAACATCTTTTGTGATGGTACGAATATACCCATTCTATTTTGAGAGGGAGCTTTAGATGTGGCTCTAGAAAAGATGATGTTAATACAATGGGTCACTAGGTTTGACTAGGTCTGCTCTACGGTTGTATTGAGCACTTTTTAGTTAGTTAACTCGTGTCGAGTTTTTTTTCTTTGGGCTTTGAACTTGTATGTGTGCAATTTTTTCGACAGACTTTCATGTTCCTGGCTCTTTCTTTTTTAAAAAACTTTTTTTCCTTCGAGATTGATTTGGTTATTGGCAAATCAAAAATTCGAAGGTTTTTCGAGACGAGTATAGTTAGTTATCTATCTATCTATCTATCTATCTATCTATTTATATATATATATATATATATATATATATATATATATAAATATAAATATAATAAGTGAACATTGAAGTCAACACTCAGAGGCGACAGGCTGTTTTATGCTGGACGCAATCGTCAGGCCGCCATGATTGCATCCAGCATGAAACAGCCTGTCGTCTCTGAGTGTTGACTTCAATGTTCACTTATCATATTTATATTTACATACGCTCAATCTCTGATATTGAGCACTTTATCCCATAAATATAGCAGATCTTAAAACTATATTTCACACACACACACACACACACACACACACACACACACATATATATATATATATATATATATATATATATATATATATATATATATATATATATATATGTTCTACGTTTTTATTTCAAGTGAGCTAAATTCAATGATAACCTGATACATCGCATACCTAAGTGTTGGCGAAATAGCAAGCAGAAAAAACACCCAAACCCAAACATTGACACTAGTAGAAATATATTTTGCTGATTTTTGCTATCTTAACTAGTGCGATTATCTTGGTTGCTATACTCATATCTTTTTAGACGTTATACACTACGGCTTTCTATTATATTCCTAACCTTTTGGCTTCTATACCTTACGGATTTCTGCTATATGTATAACGATTCAACCGTTGCAAACTACGGCTTTCCAGTCTAATCACAACGTTTCAGCCTTAGTATACTATGGCTTTCTAATTTGATATTTCTGACCAGAAATATTATTCAAGTTATGTGGATTGGTTGTCCATATTTTGGTTTTCATGTTGGAGGAATATTATGCATTAGTATTCGAAAAAAAAAATTAAATCATTTCATCCCCAGAAAAACAATAATACCACTAAAACGCAACTAGTTACTGGGACTCAAAAAAATTAGAAGAATTTAGCAGGAACCGGGAATCGATTCCTAAACAGGAAACAAAGTATAAACGTCTACTTCTGTTCAAAGGACCGGCAAGGAGTTGAACCGGGCGATAGGCGAACACACCTACACCTATGACAATGAATCTGACAGTTGACACGTCAGTGGAAATTCTCACTATGATAAATTCGAGACATCATCGATGATAGACAGGGAATAACCCTCACTGACTTTGTGAAAGCGTTCGAATAAGAAATTAAATTATCAAAATATTAAAATAAAATAAGTGAATTTGCAAAATAGACACGAGTTTACATTACTCCATTAGAAGGTCACGTATCGCTTAATTCAGATATCACACGTTAAACAGTTACCATATCATTGAAGATGCTCTGGAAACATTTTATGGTCAGTACACTAAACATTCCGATCTTGCCTTATGTCCACGATTCTTTAAAATCTCCAAATACACTTTAAAAGATCATTAATGTTTTCACTTCGGTATCGCATAATAGGCAGCTGACATGTCACTGAAGTTACCCCGACAATATTCTAGCGTCAGTAAACCAATCAGCACGTCTTCTAAGTCGATGACTTTTTAAAATATTTGACACCAGGTTTCCTCTGAAGGGAGTTGGCGGCCGCGATATATGGTCTTTTGTGCGTCTTACCTGCATCGAGTGCACTGTTCATCTATGCCTACATTTAAGCCTGATCGAGCGGATTTATGGCACCCAGTCAGCGTGCACTTGGATGTAAGCGATAGGGCATGGCCATCGTGAAAAGATTAGATGTCAGGCCCAATCAGTCAGAATATATCGTGTTCTCCGAGCGGTTCTTATGCACGATGTATCTGACATTTGCAATGTAAGATGGAACACAGGCAGAGACCAAGCGAGATTAAATGAAGAGGCAATGCACCGAAAGAGACACGCACGGCTTGGCCAACACATAATTGCACAAACGGACGCGGGCGGGGTGGCACGAACAATTACACACGCTAGAGAAACGAGCGTAGACAATTATTCATATTTCATACCATAACCTATGACTAATGCGTCTGGAAAACACGTACAGTTTATATACAATGGAAATACTTAAAATAGACGATGCCTTACAATCTGTATTGGTACAAGTAAACAGTTAAATATGTGACGCTTACAAATGTATACAAAGATTGAGACATCGAACAAATTGATCTAAAGATGGAAGATAAATGATATCGTAAACGAAATAAAATCCTACACACATACACATAAAATTTACGCACATTACTGAACGCATTGAGTGTTTGCTTTTTCTTTTATATCAATAATGTTTCCATTATTTTAACTATTTTTACATGTGAATGAGTTAATCATATTTGTATTTTCTACTAGTATGTTGTGGATGGACTTTGGTAGGTATCCGTGTGTCTTTGAATAAGTCTTAATTCCGATATGATCAAAGAGATGTGGCATGAGAGTTCTTGATAGACATGTAGTAGTTTGTCCAATATAGTTTTTCATGAATTTAGTTTGATCAAGAACACAATTCCTTCAGGGACATGTGAATTCGTAAATAATATTAGTTCATTGTAATTTGGATCTTGTGGGTGTGTTGTTCTTGTTGACAATAAGGTTAGCTGTTTTAGATTCTTTATGGTAGAAAATAATTTAATTCTCTTGATTTTGTCCGCCCGGTTGTGTATTTCTTTATAATTGATGTGGGGCCAAAGTTGGGACCACAGAAGTAAAACACGGAACACGGATTAGATGTAAGAAAGATATATTAACAACAGGTTACAGAGATAGTGCAAGAGGAGCTTACTATATCACTCTCTAGACTGTTATGTCGCCTACTTAATATATGCCTGGAAGGGTCTATTGTGTAGGTAGTTTCCGGTCGCACAATAATAATGTTTCAAAGGAAAATTAATACTGCTTATAATTGACGAGTATTTGATTTTTATAGAACATTTTAATGTTATTGTTTTTATCTGAATGTTCAGTGTTGCTAATGGTTACGAAATACTCTAATTCATGATTTACGAGTTAATTCGGAAAATCTGTATAACTAGTGCCTGTTGCATGTTGTTGATCTCTTCATAATTCTTTATTTAACTCTAGATACAAACATAAAAAAAAATCAATATGTTCAGTTAAAAATAAAAAATACCATCCTTGATAATGGCTAATAGGATAGCCGAATGTGCTCGGACATACAGAATATTCGGACAATATTTACTTTTTAAGAACAGAAAGAAATTATGCGAACTAAAGAAAAACCTTTTTTCCGACGTATTTAATGAAACATGTATAAAGGAGGTATTACTACACAAATACATATGCATACATACATACATACATATATATATATATATATATATATATATATATATATATATTATAAATTAATTGATTTAAAATATGGTTATTTTCGCTACACAGTTCCAACCATGTTTCAAAAATAGAAGCTAAAAACCCCTAATTTCCAAAATTCGCTTGAAGATGAAATGGAACTAATGCTTTTAATTTATTTGCAAAAATAAAATTAGGGTTTTTTAGCTTCTATTTTTGAAACATGGTTGGAACTGTGTAGCGAAAGTAACCATATTTTAAATCAATTAATTTATAATATTAATGCTCTGTAAATTTACATTGAGCACTATTTTGTAAAAATAAAATATCTATAAGAACACCGGATTTTATATCTTACTGTTCTTTCTTTTTATTTATATACATATATATATATATATATATATATATAGATAGATAGATAGATAGATAGATAGATAGTGCTAAGCAAAAGTAAGTGAACCCTTGAGATAATATGCATAACTATCACTTTTTTCCAGATGATTAACAAATCTTAATTAAGCTATATATTCATCAAGAGAAACCTTTATGAAATCAATTTCAACCATTTTTTTAAAAAAATTATCACTGTATATATATATATATATATATATATATATATATATATATATATATATAAAACACACACACACACACACACATATATATATATATATATATATATATATATATATATATAAATTGTGTGCGTGTATTTCTAAGCAACGACAAACTTCCACGCAAATAAAACATGTTATCATTGTTCTATGTCCGTGTATTGTGTAATTTGTTGTAATGCACTTGTCATCTCTGATGGCTTATTTAAGCCGAAAGCTTAGATAGAATTAAAAAGCACGTATTAATATGGTGATTTTCTTTCCTCTTTCAACGATAATGTTATTAAGCTTCTCAGAAGATATAAAAGGAACTTGATTAAAATATATAGACAAAACTTGTCTATATTATTTAATGAAACATGAATTAACACACACACACACACACACACACACACACACACACACATATATATATATATATATATATATATATATATATATATATATATATATACATACACTTAGATGTATGGATGTGAGTTTGTGACCCTGAGTTTCACGATTTGCAATCGTCAGTCATTTATCTGGTGATCGCAAGGGCGTGAATCTCAGTGATATTGAGCGCTTTGCAATAAGTACCCGCATTAATTACATATAAATATATATATATATATATATATATATATATATATATATATATATAAATTCCACACACATACATACACACACACCTATATATATATATATATATATATATATATATATATATGCACATATTATACATATATACGTGTGTGTGTGTGCGTGTGCGTGCGTGTTTGTAAAATAATGATTTGTATTATTTACCCATTTACCTGTTTTACGCTCAACATTTTTTTTCAAATTGTTGTCTGTCAAAACAGAGTTCCCATGGCGTCGTATTCTTTAACCGATAGATTGAAATGATTTCATTCCTTTTATTCTTTTTGATTATTCACGCTCATAAGCTTAATAATTTCTTGCGCACTGATTGCAATTCATTTCTATGTTTCGATTTTTTCACAATATTCCATTCTAATGCTAGATATATATTTCAGTTTATTTCGAATATATATTCAGAAGACACAAATTTAGTCGTACATATTTAAACTATAACAAATGTTTTGACTATCTTTCCTTGAATTAACAAACAGCAAACCATGTTTTAAAAAAAAAATTATAATTTGGTAAACAAAAATTTTATTTTTATTTTTTATTTATTTTACTCGTTTCACTGTAAGGGGCTAATGCCGCTAGAATGCAGGGTGGGGGGGTTACATGGACTGAAATTGAAGGAGAACAAGATGACTTAAAATGGGCAGGATTGAAGAAAGAACAGAAAAGAAAGCAGTTTCAAAACAAAAGAAGATGGTGATTGATTTAAAGACTCTATTTATCAGCGAAACAAAAATTGCGTAGGAGTTTCACAGGTGGGAAGTGCGAGAAAAGAAACTAGTTTAGAAATGGCTGCTGATGCAACTGCCACTTCTAATCTAACAGTTTCTATAGCTAGTTCAATAATAAAACGGTGGTATGTATTTACCAAGTAGCATGCTTGTCGTCGTGGTAGTAAGGGAAAATAACTCATCAGAACAGTTGCCATGAAAATATTTGTAAAAAAGACTGAGGGAAGCTATATCGGGTCAGTGAGAAAGTGACTGAAGTCAAGATGCTTGGTCAGAATCGATTATATACGAACATTTATTTAGATTTTGTCTAGAATATGCTGCAGGATCACCAGACCATATATGACAATAGTATTTAATGCATGGAAAAATAGTAGATTTATAAATGTGCAAGATGGTGTATGAAAACGTTCTTTTCAAATATTTTTATATAGAGAATTCTAATATACTAAGACAAAGAATATACAACTAATATATATATATATATATATATATATATATATATATATATATATATATATATATATGTGTGTGTGTGTGTGTGTTGTGTGTGTGTGTGTGTATTTTTAATCTTCGAATAAGTTATTACCCATCAAAATAAAAAAAAAAATCATAAATTATCCAAAAATCAAGTGTTTGTTTTTGTCCAACAGATTTCGATGGTTATCTTAGACATTATCAAGGATGGATTTTGCGAGCTATATTTTGGCGTCATGCATATTAAATTATTACAATTTTCATAAACTGTACTTGTTTTCTGATGTTGCCAGATTTGTAAAACGGCTTTACATATGACGTTATTTTAATAAGCATTTATATATAACAATCCAGACTGAGAAATTGCCAGAATGTAGTAACAACAATGAAAAAAAATCATCTAAAATATTGACAATTCTTTTATTGGATGCCGTAGCAGAGTGGTTTCAAAACGGTGCGGTGTGCCTCAAAGGAAGAGGGTAGCAGGTGAGGCGCAAATGTTGAACGTCAATCAAAGATTTAGAAAGAGTTTCAAATATTCATATGCCAAAAATGACTCTGATTTCAAACTGTAAAATATTATTAAGGATTACTTGTAATTGCATGCATGAGTCTTGCCATAAATAGTTATAAATAATTATTGAAATATTTTGTCAATGTGATAATTTTATATTATATCAAACATTAAGAATATATAACTCTACTAATACATATAAGTAATGTTTAAAAGGAATTTTAAAAAATGGAAAAGCTTTCTTGAAGCTTTCATTTTAGCTTTCATTTTAGCTTTAATTAAAAGTTAAATGATTTAAAATTTACTATTTTCAGAAAAAAATACTCGGTGGTATATTTCAAAGAACAATTATATGGATAGTAAAATCGATCAAAACGGCCATTTTTGACAGATTTGTAAGCAAAAGTTAATTCTCGGTTCTAACAATCTTGAAAAAATAAAATATATATTTCGGAAACGTTATTTGAGAAAAATTAGCAAAAATAAAGTTAAATTAATATGATTTCAAACAAATAATACTTAGAACATAAAATGATATATGCAAACATTTCTTAACTACGGCTCTTGTTTTTCTGACATGTTAATAGATTTATTGCCAGTCGAGCTACTGCCGAACGTGTTCATAGTTAAATATGGTAAAGCAGTCGATGAAAATTTTTTCGCTTTGAGGGGGAACAACCCTTAAAACATGTAACCAATTAATGCGATATTTATCGGTTTGTACATCAATATTTTAGAAATTCTGCACGTAATCACACCTGCAAAAACAAATCGAAACACTTTAAAAAATATTCAGGTGCGTCAGATTGTAATAAGCGCTATAATATATGATTAGTAATTATAGGTTCCCTTAACAACAATATTTAATTTGAATTATCACATTGAAAATGATTTTGTAAAGATCTAAAAACTTTATGTATTATTCAATTTAAAATTGTAAAAAACGAAAACAATTCCTGTCGTTAATAAACATTATTCATAAAAACAGTTAAAAGCTTCTTTAATTAAATAATTTCTTTTTTTTTTTTTTTTTAATTTTGCTATTTAGAACAAAGTTTTGGTAAGACGGGGTCAGATTTCGAAAACAAATTCAGCGATTTAAATTTTTCAAATAATTCTGCTTTTAACTAATATAGTCACTAAAAATTAACGCGTTGAATTTCTCAAGTTTTCATAATAAATAATTGATGGAGTTAAATACACGTGAAAAAAATACCTAGATTTTCTAAAAGAAAGCATTCAAAAGTAATTTCGTTCATTTGTGAATAAGTCATGAAAATTTTATTTAAATCAAGCAATTATTTGGTTTTTGCAAGAATTTCCAAATTACTGTACCTGTCACCGCAATGAAAGAAACAAACATTTGCTATGCTAAAACTAAGTAGAACCGATAATGCAAAAAAAAAAAAGTTTTAATAAAAATTTCGAATGTTCAAACAGGAGTAAAACATAATTAAATAATAATAAAAAAATACTTTGATCCTTCCACTTAATACAGTGTAACCAGGATATAAGAGACCCGGATATAAGAGAAACCCGGATATAAGAGAGATTTTCTCTGGTCCCAAATTAGAGCCTGTGTTAATGTATATAAAATAGACCAAACCCGGATATAAGAGACTTCTTCTCCGGTCCCGACAACTCTCTTATATCCGGGTTACACTGTAATAACATAACGATTTTGACGATAAAACTATGTTTTCATTACGTTTGAAGCATACTTCACGGTATGGTGATTTTTTAGCTTTTTCTTATAGATATCTAATTAAGAATATGATAATTAGGTTCCGCATATTGGCGGAGAGAGTTATCAATGATAATATTCTGAATTCGTATCCGTGGTTATCTCCCTTTAGGTATCATTCTTTTTCTTATTTTTAAATGTACTTTTTTTCAGAGAAAAATGTGTGAGGCGCGAGCGAATTTTCATTCCGAAAATGCGGCCCACAGAATAACAAAAAAAACAATATTTGGCATATTCTCAATGTCAAATTTATTATTACTTCGTTTAGATTATATTTTATATGCCAACATTTTAATACAGACTTTCCCTAGGAAATGATTGTGAACATTTCATTTGCAAAATCTATCCTGTGTAATAAGATACAAAGACACAACACTAAACATCTCATATGCAGCCTTAAATTGTTTATTAGTCTCCTGAGTTCATCAGATCAACTTGACTAGTGTTCATCTAGCTTAGATGATTTCTCTGAACGTCGATTCTAAAGGATATAAGATATTATCCCTCTTTTCGTGCAGGCGGTGCACCTAATAGCAGCTTGGAATTAGAAAATATAGAGTAGATTTCGAATTCCCATCGGGTTAGTTACATTCACTTACGCGCAAATTCCCTTGGGAAAGTTATGAATCCAAGTTACACATCAGCTATCAGTTAAATCTTAGGACTAGCTCATGGCGGAATCATTTCAACGCTGTATCTACTTAATTGTTCTTGCAATCCAAAATAGGTTTTGGCTTTAAACAACACACAAATGATTGATAAGCCTTTTAAGACAAATCAGTCAGTCTTTCTTTCAACTCATTCAAACTTACTTCCTCTTAGCTTACCCTACGGTTGTATATACTGAACGCTCTTGGGTCGACCACGTGTTTACATATCTACATCAACCACTCAGATCTAGTGAAAGTATGGGTCTGCAATTGACGGGTTGGAAATAATAATTCGGACCAGCCCGCTGATATACTTATCTGCCAATGGCAGACTAGGTTTAAACATATTGATTAGCAGGTGATAAAGTGGACCCACCCAAAACTACAATGCTATAATTTGATTTTCATAACGAGTAAATAACACTTTCTAAAAAATCCATATGGAAAAATGCGCACAATTAAAATGTTTGTGAAAACCGTGTATTTCTTCATAATTAGAGTCTACATATACTTTGCATATTACTCGCAGTAGATAGTAAATGTAAGTACAGATTGTTATAAATTATTTTTTTATTCAATTTTAAAACTTCTTTTGATATTTTTTGAATATCTTACTGCAAAATTTACCTATTAAAAGATAGTTCAAAAGCACAAGAGAGAAATGCATACGGACCACTAAATTAAAAGCAATCGTTTGTACACTATTTACATTATTCGGACTATTGTCCTCATCTTTGACGCCATGTTTATCACAACGTTTCGACATTTATCATTTAAGGTTTAACGCCTTCATCCACAGTGGATAAAGGCGTTAGTTAGTTCCAGTAACAGTACCCAAAGAGTGTGAGTTCAATACCTGGTTAAGGCGGTGGAGAAATTTGAGAGGGGAATTAATGGGAGATAACTGATAACTGACATCCATTAGATATGGCACGTGGAACTAGAACAGTCTACCCTAGTGAGCGAAATAATGGGTTCTGTTTGACATTACAACCAAAGAATGCCGGAGCCTACAATGTCCGAAACGTTGTGATAAAAAGGACGACAAATATGAGGACAATAGTCCGAATAATGTAAATAGTGTACATAATACCCCATCTTAGAAATATAGGCAGATACTGAGCAATCGTTTGTGTTCAATAGATGATTGTTAGAATCTGCCAACAATTTCTTCTGCATCCAATTCCTAAAACAATTCCTTTTCAGTGGATGACAAATATGATTCCAAATTCTCCATAGGTAGCGAATTAGTTAAACTTGTCTCTAGGATTTTTAGCTTTCAAAATATCCTCTCACATTTGTTTTGATTAACTGTGTAGTCGACTTCTTTCATGTTATTGTTAAAACTGTTGTCTGATTTTATTTATTTCAGTGCATCAGGGTCCCACCAGCCATCGGCTAATTTGACATCCTAACCAGTTCACAACAACTAGCTTCTCTTATACAAATCTATTTTAGCATTATATGAAATAAGTTTCATTATACAGAAAAATAGAGATATACTTTTACGCACATCAAATCCATTGAAATTTTCTGACAAATTACTGAATGATGATATTTAAAATTAATCATTTTAACAAAATTCAAATATATAAAAAAATATAATTAAAAAGTTTAACAGGTTATCAAACAAATATAATATTTTAATCATTTTCAAAATTGCTTTCTCAGTCGTTCTTCTTAACGTAAATCTCATATTTCATTAGATGTCTAGAATTTTTAAATCAGGCTGATCTTTTCTTGAAGCCGTCTGTAGAAATTCGATGTGTTTCAAAGTCCATCCAAAGACAGTGTATTTAACATGTGTATATCAAGCAAGAGCTTTAGACATAAACAAGCCAACTCACAGACACGCGTACAGACATAACATGCAGGAACTCATAAGCGCACTAATGCACAAAAACGTATTAAGTTACACGGGTATACACAGAAAATCCCACTCACGTGTCTGCATTCGCACCGAGACTATGCACATGTTCACACGCACATTCATGTGTCTACACACATACACGTATAAACCCTAACACATATGACAGCATATACACGCATACAAAGATACGCATGCGGACCACAGACACACACACGCAAACATTTTTTAAAGGCAATTCACCGTGAGCAAAGCGGGAGTGCCACTAGTACGCAAGGGGTTACAGAGGATTGAGAACAAGACTAAAGAAGCGTGTTTGGTGAAAGGATATAGAGAAGGACGGAGAACAAGCTCAGGGTTTCATACGTCGATTGACATTACACTTGAATATCTGAATGTTATAGTTATCGGGGAAATAAGGGGAAGGGAGTTCCACAGACGGGAAGTGCAGGGAAAGAAGGTGTTTGAGAAGAAGAGACATTTAACCGTTTTTACAGTGAAAGGGTGGGACGAGATGCTAGACTGGTATCAAGTTCAAATTCATCTAGTCCGGGAACCAGCGAAAGTAGCTCGTCGGAACAGATGTCGTGAAAATATGTGTAGAAGATACAGAGGGAGGCCACCGCACATCTGTGGGATAGCGATTGTAAACGAGATGCCAGATCAGGGCCTATCATATTGCATATTCTTTTCTGGATTTTGTGAAGGACCTCGAAACGTACAGCGGGAGCACCGGACCCTATATGACAGTAATATTCCATGCAATAATGGATGGTTGATTTATAGATTTGAAGGATGAAATCAGACGAGAAAACCCCCCTGGCACGACACTGAGAGCAAGCTTTCCTAGCAATAGATGAAGCTATTGATTCAGATATAAATACATTTATTAGAGCACACACAGACTAGACACAAGTAAGCAACGACACTATTCATTTTTCAATGAAAGTAAGAAAATTGTTTGACTGCAATCCGTTGAAACGAGTGAATGATTTAGAAATTTATCTATACCATATACACTTCAGGGTGTACTCGACCATGGCTCTTTATAGATTCTTTTTGTTATTCTCTTTGATTGTCATATTTTCTTGGAAAAAATACTGGAGTTATTTCCCTTCTTTGCTGTTGTGGATTTATAATTTCCCTTCTTTTAGACTGGATGACACCCAAGACTTGAACGCCCAGTCTATGCTGTTAACCCATAACTTGCTGGGGTAGGAAGAAGTGTTTCATATCTTTCCAAAATTTATTTGTGAGAAACTAGATACAAATAAGCCAGAATTTGAGTTTGGCTTGCCGATTCCATTTTCCACGTTTATCACAGTTACACCATCCGACTATATAAAGACATATGAATAATATTCTGGTAACCTTCCTTTTATGTATGCTATATCAATTCAGAACACTGGTGATCCTGTCCCTCCATAATATCCTTATTAATGTTTGGATTTATCGTTCGTAAACATGTTATGTTATCGATTTACACAAGCTTTTAGGAAGGTTATGCGTTTCATCGGTATCTTTTGCCTTTAATATATCCTGTGAGTGGCTTATTTTCCAAGCCGTTTTTCTTTATTATGTATCCTAGAAATTTCAATTTTCTATTTTCTCTGATATTTTGTCATTGCTCACATGTTCAGTTAATGTTATTCTCAGCATCCTTCTGCAGAACAACGATTCTATGGATTCAACTTTCGAATTTCCGTGTCGCATTTTGTATGTATTGTTTAAAAATTTCCAAGATAGTTAAATTGAGGTAATTGCTTGATTTTTGGTATCACCAATTTGTAATTTCGCGTGTGGGGAGGTTCGTTTTACTGACAGCCACAGAAGATTTTCCTGATGTTTTCCATAAAGATTAACTCATCCATTTCCAGATTAAGAAAAGGGTAACACATCAATTTCGTCTCAATCCTAGTTTAATCAAAAACAAATGATCTACTATCATCAAAAGAAAATATATGAGGATACTTATCAGAAAATGGAAAGTTCGAGGGTTGGTTGATCAAGATAGAAATGAGGTTTATTTTTCAAAACATTCCTCCTGGCATTTCACGCATTTTTGTTCCATCGGTGTTGCAGTGCCTGGATTCATTTGGTAAAAAAAAAAGCTTTCATCCTGTTGGTTAAAATAGTCATCAACAGCAGATATAACATCCTCATCATTGCCATACTAGATCCCAGCCAAGTGTTTTTTTTGCATGCTGGTAAACAGATGGTAATCAGATGAGGCTAAATCAGGACAATAACGAAAGTGATCAACAAGTTCAAAGCCCAAATCATGCACATTAGCCTTTGAAACCAATGACTCGTGTGCTGGAGCATTGTCCAGATGGAAAACATCCTTTCGTCTTATCTTGATAGCTTTTCGTAACAGCCTCTGAAATTTGGCATAGTACTCTCCATTTGATGCTGTGGTCCTTTTGAAGATAGTCAATAAATACAACGACTTCTGCATCCAAAGAAATGGAGGTCATCATCTTACATGCAGATGATACGAAGTTGACCTTCTTTGGAGCAGGTGAGGAGAGAAGAATCTACTGCAGAGATTGGCTCTTAGTCTCTGGCTGAAAGTGATGAGTACAACACTTATCCTGAGTTAAGTAACATTCAAGTAAACCAGCTGGATCTGCCTCAAAGAATGTCAGATTTTCACGTGATGTGCTCATCCTGGTGTGCTTTTGAGGATATGTCAGAAGACATCGAACCCATTGAGCAGAAACCTTCGTCAAGCCAAATTCATTGTGCATAATTTTTGCAGTTTTCTCACGGGATATGATAATAGTATTTGCTATTTGATCTATAGTCAATCGCCCGTCATTCATTCCTATATAGTGAACACGATCGATATTTTCCTTGTGGCAGTTGCAGACAGTGTGTTATTTTCAAGACTCCCCCATCACCTTCTAAATTCAATCGCTCATTTTTACACTGTTGACAAGGCAGGAGTGCTGTTCCCCAATGTAGAAATTATATCAGCATGAATGTCCTTGAGGGGGAGAACGCTTTTTCTGAAGGTAATTACTGACACCACGATGACAGATTTATCTCTTTTCAAGTCAAATCGCTACTAGTTGTAGGGCAGGGAAGGAAAATTTACAGTATTTTGGGAGACGAATTGGAAGACATTAAATGACCAGTTAGGTTATTGAAACTTGAAGGAATTTATTTTCCACAAAAATTTACACACAAGAAAATCTTTTTTATTCTATGTGTCCTCCTTTTTTTTCTCAACAACTGTTTCTACAGACCTCCTGAAACTTGCGCATTTCATCTTTGGAGTAACAAGATCATTTAGATAATCACAGATTCTTTCACATTTTCTTTCCTGATTACTCATATGGGTAAAAGGTTTCTGAAAAATTATAAATAATAATATTAAACATGGTTGTGCCATCAATATATGGTAGGTTTAAAAAAAAAATTGGCATACTACTTGTTGAGAAAAAGCAACTAAACATTCTTTGTAAATTTTGCTTCCTCACCTTGTAATTTTGAAGTCTTCTTTGAACAGTCAGGCATCACTTTACCTGCAAGTATACACTACATTTAATAAGAAGAGATGAAATTAATGCATTTAAGATTCTGCAGCTCGAGTATTTCTCATTTATAGTCAGCTTATGAACTTTTCAGAGCACGCTCGTATTTATTTTCAAAATTCATATTGAACAAATTAAACTCTTTCCTGTTGATAATTACATTTTAAAACGGTTCTCAGATACTTAAAATATCTGATATTTTCAACACAGAGTTATTTTTTATTCTAAATATGTCTATTATTTACCATCGCGCTTGAATTCGTAGAGATAATCCATGAGATTTAAGACGTCAATGTTATTTAATCAAATAATCTCTGAGGTATTAAATATCTCATTCCTTTGCCAAACCTGTCACTATTGATATAAACTAACAACTCTGATACCGGTTCAACGTTTTATTGATAGAAAATAAAAAAAAAGAAATCCCGCTATCAAAATATTTTTCGCTGTTTCCATATAAACATCTTAAGTATCGGCATAATGTCTGTACTGTTATCTTTGTAGAAACTAATTAGATCACGACACTAAATCCTTCATACGAAAAATATATTTTTGCATTCAACTCCGGATTACGTCAATTAATATGGCGAATGTGTGTTTGGTTTGATTTTTCCTCTAGCGAGACGATTCCATCTTCTTCCTGCTTTGGTGAGTTACTTTTCTTTCTACCTTTTCTCTGAAGTGTAACTTGTTCAATCATCTGTTTATGTTACCCGTCACAGACATCCTGCAAAACGGAAATTTGCAACGACCGTCTAGAACGTTATGTTTCATATTAATCCGCTCATGACTTCGGTTACTCTGATGATCTGGGGTATCACCGTGTACAAAGACTTTTCAGCCATCACCAGAGGTGTGATACATGCTATACAGCAAAGATTTAATAAGTTTGAAGTATGGTAACTCGATAAAGATGCAGAGATGATGAACAAGTAAATAAAAACCCTTAAAATGATACTTAATTTTACGAATAATATAACTGATTACATTTAAAAAAAACAGCTCACATATAAAATAACCTTAGGGCACCTCGGCTTGGTGTAATGGTTAGCAAGCTTGTCTCGTTGAAACAATTACGACTGACTAGTGATTTCTATCCTGACTGAGTGCCCCATATTTTCGGCTTTGTGCCACATCTAAGCTACGCTTAGAAAATGAGCCCCTCTGCGTAATGTAATGATTAACAAGCTTGTCTCGCTAAAATAGTTACGACTGAATAGTGAGTTCGTTTCTCACTGGGTGACCCATACTTTTGGCTCTGTGCCACATCTAAGCTACGCTTAGAAAATGAATACATATCATAACCGTTTACATTTCAAGTAACTTTAAAATGTTTAATTCATCACACATGTAATCTATCAGGTTTGCTATTTTCTGTTATTTTAATTTTAACCAGGTAAGACAGAAAGTAGAAAACTAATTTTTCGAACGATTTCCGGTATTTTTAAAATTTAAAATGAAACAGAAAAAACCAACATGGTTCATGACTTGAGACTGGTTTGTTCACGAGAATCATGCACGAATTTTTTAGAATAGCTCATATCGAAACTTGCCAAATATATTGCACAGTGATCCGTACTTCTTACAATTAATTAATACTCGTTTCACTTACTCTTGCAGAATTGAACGGGCTCATATCAATACATCCGTAAACTGATATTAGATATTTCCGGATATTTGATCTTGATATTTTAATTTTTATTTAAATATCAAGTTCGGAAAAAGGACGAGAAGGCGAAATAATTGGCAAGTGTGGGTTAGATACCCGAAGCGTATGCAGGAAAAGATCGGCCGACTAGTGGACGGCAAGCGATGACATAAATAACAACACATATATATATATATATATATATATATATATATATATATATATATATATATATATATTGATAAAATAGAATTGTAATGTATACTATAGTTATGGGTAAAAGTGTTCAATGTCGGGAATACAGCGTGTGTAAATATAAATATGGAAACAGCCTCTTTCATTCTTGAACGCAATATTTAGGATATTATTTTTAGGATAAAGATTACGTTCAAGCATGAAATAGACTGTCGCCACCCGGTGTTGACTTCAGTGTTCACTTTTATATAAACTACATGATGTGAATCCAAACATCGATTTTCTGATCGTCTATTTCCTTTTAGTCATTAGGGGTTTGGGATGTTATGTCTGGACTTTTCACCTCCTTACTAATATGTAAACCAACGTCTACTGCAACTTCTCATTAACACTGTGGAGCTGATCAGGGGAGAATTCTTCAATGATAACAAAATTAGCAAAGCCAAATTCATCTTTCGCCTGGGACTCGATTCCGTTTTGCAGATATCGTGACTTGCGTGACAACAGACAATTACATCGAATGTGTAACAATCAATAGACATTATTCTTATCAAAGATAAGAATTACTTTTTTTTCTTTAAAGATAAGGAAGATGCAAAGGAAATTATTGCCATGCTCCATTATATGCAAAAGATAGTGACATAATTTGAGAATAATGACTTTATGTTTGTATATAAACGACATATATGTTACATAGACTGGCAAGATGTCGAGTTATTAAATGTATCTGTCTGTATTTCTGAGATGTGGTATTATGTAGACTATTTACATTATTCGGACTATTGTCCTCATCTTTGTGGTAATATTTATCACAACGTTTCGACCGTTGTACGCTACAGCCTTCTTCAGATGAATAATGTAAATAGTGTATTAAATGCAAACGAACAATATTGGTGACGGTAAAAAGTCTAATAAAGCCGTACAAAATGAGACGATACAAATATATCGGGTAACTGTAACGAGGGAAAAGGTATTTATTGATCTGTGTGTGTGTGTGTGTGTGTGTGTGTGAAACTGTACACCGTGAGTAAGACAGGTCTGAAGTTTTGTACCCAGCTTCCCCACCCTTTTTAACCTAATCAATGAGCACTACTCCCCATAACTTTAGTATTCGGTATAACTATATTTTATCATATATATATATATATATATATATATATATATATATATATATATATATATAGGTATCATATTTTCATTCACGCATGTTTAGTTAAATAATTTAGACGTATTATGGATATTTATTTTAATTTTTATCCTTTCAAAACCACGAATTGATTTCTTGATGGCTGTATAAAATTGATTAAGAAGAATTGCAAAATTTTATCAAATAATTTTTATTTTCCCAAGTATTTCAATCTTATCTGAGACCCTTTTTAGGTGGTGCTTATCTATGGATGAGTTATGCGTTAACATTGTAAATTCAAATTATTTTTACATCTATGCAAGGGAAGCAACTTTTGTGATTTGTTAAAAGATTTTGAAAAATTTGAAATATTTTTAAATTGTAGTATTTTTAATTTAGTATTATTTGATATGAAAGTTTGCTACTACAAATGATTGAGAACTTCATTGCTATACTCGTTGTTGCATTTATTTAATTTTGGTCGCAATTACCTCAAATTCTCTCATATGAAGTGCTTTCAGAATTTTAAGTTTTTGCATATTATCATTTTGATGTATCACTGATATATTTCTGACAAATATCTGCCTAAGATATAGACGTGGAATTGAGTGTTCCCTTAAATTATCTGAGATTGAACTATGATCGTTCAAGTGAAGAGTATGTCTTCTTGTCATCATAGTTTCTATAAAACCAGCATATTCAGAACATACATGTAACAAGCACAGACCATATCCTGCGAAGTGCTTTTTAAATTTGAGTTTTCTTTATTATTAATAACTGTCCCATTAAGCGGAAACAACAAAAATCACATAGTTCGCTATAAAGCAAGTGCAGGTTAAAATATTTAAAATAATAATAATAATAATAATAATAATAATAATAATAATAATAGGCACTGCCATCTCCAAGCGTCTGAATATCTGACGTGGAATTTCCAAATGAGACTCCGTGTCACTCTTTTTGTTTTGTTTGTCCTTAATCTCCCTTACACATGTTCTAAAGAACAGTAGCTATGGTTACAAAATGCACAAAATCTAACTAATCTACAAAGATGATCTCAAACTCTTTGTCAAAGACGACAATGTGTTGCTTCCTCAATATTGTAAAATATTTCAGTAATGACATAGGTATGGCCTCCGGATTGGATAAATATGCCAAAGTAACATTCAAGAAAGGGAGAATTACAGAAACACCTTCAATAGATTCAGACTTTGTCACAAAGATTAGGGAAGTTGAAGGCTATAAATAACTTGGAATTAGCGAAGGAGATGGTATCCATCATACTTAAATGAAGGAGAAGTTAAGAAAGAGTACTACAGGCGTGTGCGTCTGGTATTGAATACCGAGCTGTATTCAAAAATAGAATATCAGACATAAACAACTTTGCTGACCTCTGGTGCAATACAACTTTAACATCCTTAACTAGAAGATAGTTGACATTAAGAGAATGGACGCCAAAACGAGAAAGGTTTCTCACTTGCTACCGCATTCATCATTCCAAAGAGGCAGTGGATTACTTCAACTAGAACTGTCCTATAAAACTACAACAATTGACATTCAAAGATACCTGGAAACTACAGAAGACTGGATGATGATACGTGTCAAAGAACATTAAAGTAGTAAGCGTCTATATTCCGTAATAAAGGAAGCCAATAATTTCAAAATGGAGTTTTAGATGGGCCCAGAAATACAAGCAAGTCATAATACACAGACAGAAGCTGCAAAATACTTAAAAAACGAAAGCGATATTAAATGCAACCGACCAGATACAGAAACAATAGCAAAATAAACTGCTATTCATGACCAATACACTGCTTGTACCAAACAAGTTAATGTAGATAAAACCCGTATCCATCAGTGGCTACGTAGTGCAGGGTTAAAAGCTGAAACCGAAAGTTTTATCCTTGTTGCACAGGACCAATGTTTGTTAACTAGAAATTATCAAGCACACATACCAAGAAAAAATTGTGTTAGCCTAAAACTATTAAATAGAATTTTAATGCATATTACTTTTAGCAATTTCAGCAGAAGAGATTGAAGCGAATTAGAATACATTATGGAATTTAGACAGTTCGTCCATAATTTTGATTCACAAGTATAATTTCTTATTCATAAATTGAAAAATATAATCGGCAAATGAAAAAAAAATCTTCTCTTAGAATAATCTGAGCAAATATACATATATCTTATTTTTTTGGCGAGAAAGTGAGATCCTTTCTTCATTCTATCTATAATGTCTTTATACGCGATATCTGGGGGATTGTTTTAATAGTAAAAAATTCATTTTTAAGAAAGGTAGTTCTATATGATTTCCTTTCCTATGGGTATATTTATACATGGGAAAAAGTAACAAGCGTGTCAGTGTGAATGCATATCTATATGTATTTGACTGTGACTATATTAACGTGTCTGCACCTAATACATAGCCGTGTGCCAGTACTAACATACATAAAGACACAGACACGCAGTATGATATTAAACACAAAAAATACATACATTTATATATATATATATATATATATATATATATATATATATATATATATATTAATTATATTTTTGGATACAAAATTACATAAGCAGTATAGTTTGTAGAATATTTAAATACTTCCCATCTGTAGAATTATGCGTATGTATGTAATATATATATATATATATATATATATATATATATATGTGTGTGTGTGTATGTGTGTGTGTGTGTGCGTGCATTTAAGGGAGAGTTTATAGTTGTTCCAACGAGAGGAAATTGTATTTTAAAGGGAAGAGAGAAGACGCAAAAGTTTTGTTTATAGTGTTTTTTTTTAATATAATTTATAATTTATTTTCCATTTTTTTGCTACACGGAATTCGCGTTATGTGACCTTCATCAGCCGAAGAGTGGTTACTTCCTATATTATTTCACGGAATTATTTTTTCTTTATGTTTTCCAATATTTAACCATTGTCTTTTGTATATATATATATATATATATATATATATATATAAAGAAATATAGTCTTAAGGTGTGCTATATTTATGGGATAAAGTGCTCAATATCAGAGATAGAGCGTGTGTAAATATAAAATATATATGTGGCCTGACGATTGCATATAGCATGAAACAGACTGTCGCCTCTAAGTGTTGGCTTCTATGTTCTTATATATATATATATATATATATATATATATATATATATATATATATATATATATGGTGCAATAGATAAATTGTCATCAATTCTCTTGCAACTCTTCTAGGCGCTTCCCTTGTTTAAGTTGGTGAGTGATGCCATAATCCTTGCTTCAAGTTCATCTTTGTTGTTACAAGGTGTTTTATTGGTCTCTCGCTCAAATGCGCTCCTCACATAATAATGAACAGTGTGCAGTCTGGGGAGTTATATTACCTAATGTAAGGTGTGATGTGGCCACATAAATAACCTGACAGCCATGGCTGGATTCTCCTGCTTGTGTGGCATAGTGAAGAGTAATGTTTCCAGATATAAGTTCTTCAGGCAGCCACTCTCCTTATCCAGGGCAGCACTAAATCTTCATGGCCCTCGATGTAGGCATCTGTGTAGATTCTGATGCCCTATGAGAAGATGAATGGAGGCATAACGTCGCCATCACTAGTTATCACTACAAACACCTTCGTAATCACCATTAAACTCAACTAACACATTCCGAATCCTCTGCACTGTCCCCAGGTTGCCACCCAAACACTATGAAATGTTCTTATTGAAGGTTCTGGCGCTAATGCTAAGCAAGTACATCATATCGTTTTCAAATTTCTACTAAATTGAATTGTGTCATAGCGTTCCTTTTCTCACATACGGCGCCCAACTGACCCTACTATATTGTGAAGTCGACAAAAGTCGATAATATATATATATATATATATATATATATATATATATATATATATATATATGGAGAGAGAGAGAGAGAGAGAGAGAGATCTTTTGGGCATGGTATTGGGTGAATACTAGCAAAACTACCCTCTCACACACATATATATATATATATATATATATATATATATATATATATATATATATATATATATATATATATATATATATATATGTATATATATATATATATATATATATACACACACACATATATATATATATATATATATATATACACCGCATGATATCAGCCCTTGAAGAGAAATTCTTTCACGTCGTGACAGACACTGTTTGAAAACATCTTTATTTCTATTTTCAGATGTCTGTTTACAAGGTATGCATACATCCAACTAAAATTGACACGACATTTCCTGAAACTTCTATTCGATTTTGAGGACATCATTCTATTCTAAATATCTCAGTTATTCCAATATTTGTTTCCAATAAATAACATTGAAACAGTACAAGTGTTACATTACACTTCTACCAAATTTGATTTTTTTTTTACTTATTATGTATATTATAAGGATTCATCTTAACGGATATGAATAATAATTCTCATTTCATCTTTCTTTCTATACACAGAAAAAAAGCCGTTATTTTTAAAGTAGTTTTAATCGAATTTTAATCCGGCATTAATTCTTGCTAACGTTAAGTAATTTTCAAGAATTCATTGTCTTACAAATATTCTGGAGTTCTTTTAAGTTTTAGTTAATTTATTACAGAAAGCAACTTGCTCAGTATTCTCCATATGGCCTCAATTATAATGGGACTTTTCCTTCTTCAAATGTTCAAATTCGCCGAAGTTAAAATGGTATCTGGAGCTCATGAACCCAAAATGGACAGGATTTAAAGAAACACGGAGAGATTTATTTACCATCATCTCATTCCAAAGAGAACAGCAGCTAAAAAAATATATATATATATATATATATATATATATATATATATATATATATATATATATATATATATATATATATATATATATATATATATATATATGTTTGTGTTAACTGTATATGCATGTATGGTGGATTGTATTATTTAACTTGACTTACTGTTTTAAATTTACTTAGTGTCTGATGTATTGGTTTTAGTTGTATAAAAGAAAAGTTAATTGTATCTTGTAATTTTCATTGGTTTATATTTAGTATGCACCTTAACTTTGGTAATGTTTCAGCCATTTTGGTTTAGATGAAAACCAATGAAAAAAAAAGAAAGACAATAATTAATTAGTTGAACAATATCACCAACTGTTATTTCATACAATTAAACACAAGTACCAAACATTAAATAAAGTTAAAACACTAGGTAAAGTTACAACCTACTAAATATATATAAAACAATAATGGAATATAGATACAGACACACTTACACTCATAAACACATTATTATACGAACAATACTATTAACACCCACAGAACAAGCATATACACAACAAAAAATTCAACCATAAACTAAACTAAAATGGCTGAAACAATAGCAATGTGAAGGAGCACATTAAACATAAAGCAATGAAAAAATAGAAAGAAGCAATTAATTGTTCTATCATACAATTAACCACAAGTAACAAACATAATTAAAGTTAAATAATACAACCTCCTAAAATATATTAAGAAAACTAATAAAGATATATAATACAAACAAGATAAGAATAAAAGAAAAAAAGAGAAAGCAAAAAATAAAAAAGAGGAAATGAGAGGAAGAAAACTCAACAGTCAATCTACAGCCACAAATGAAACAAATAACACACTCATAAACACAATAAATGTACAAGAGAATCGAGAAATAACTGCAATTTAAATATATTCCGACGAGTGCATATACCTATATAGCCAATAAACTTGAGTTCAGTTAAAAAAAATTCATATTAATTATATATATATATATATATATATATATATATATATATATATATATATATATAATTATTTATTTAAAAAAATTATAACATTGGTGTATATATATATATATATATATATATATATATATATATATATATATATATATAAATATATATATATATATATATATATATATATATATATATATATATATATATATATATATATATAAATTGCAGATAGATTTTACATAAAGGAACAATTACTTAGCTTATCTTCATACCCTGACTGTCAGCAAACGTTGCTGGTGGCGCCAGGAGTGGCGGTTCTGCCATAGTCACCGAGACCGTGAGATCACCCCTGGTCGGCGGCTGATGAAGACAGGGTATTGCACGTGGTAACACACGTTGTATGTTAAAAAAAAAAAATAATAAAAAATATAAATTGCTATATATATATATATATATTTATTTTTAAATATTTTTTATTCGTTGATATAAACAATTTTTTTTTATTATTTTTTTTTTTTAAATACAAACTTACTTAATTTTAATATAAATTATCTAAATATACCTTATATTTTAATTTTGTAAATATATCTTATAGTTAAGTATAATTTATCTTTGGAAATTATTTTTTACGTAGGAAATTGTATTTTTAAACTTAACACATCATTCTTCATATAACACCAGTTTAATGTCATGAGTTTGTTATTCGGGTTTCATTTTATAAAACCTCTTCCCTAATACTTTCCATGCTCCGCTGACAACTGTTTTGTTTGACTGAAATATTGAAATGGATAAATTCTGTAATCATGTTCGACAGCTATCACAGTTAAATTTCTTATTTCAACATTATCTCTATCTATATACCGCGGTTGAATAATACTGTGGAAATTTTCGTCTGTTAAAACAGGTTTAATCCCCATGTGAGGCAATATTGGGTGTTATTGTGTACTATTATTAGCTCGGTATAATAAAAAGAATTGAGCTCTTTATGTGGATCAGTTTTAATATTTTATATTACTAGGATCCATTTGGATTATATGCTACCGGATTTATTTTATATATATATATATATATATATATATATATATATATATATATATATATATAGGGTCAGCATATATAAATAGTCGAGAAAATTCACAGAACTCATGGTCTGAAGACTGCGCTCAAGCATGTAACAAATTCTCACAGATTGGTGTCAACCTCAGTGTTTGCTTTAATCTTCTCATTCGCTCTATCTTTCATATTGTGCATATATATATATATATATATATATATATATATATATATATATATATATATATATATATATATATATATCACGATGGTCGGTTTGTCAGGATGGTGACTGCTGATGTCAATCGATCTTGGGGAGCTAATACCAACCTAAATCGAAATTGGATAGACGGAAACCTTTAACGTTTGTACGCGCTGCCAGAAACGATAACTAACATAGAAGTTATATTCATGCTTATCACCCTCTATAATGCCCATAGAGTACGTATCTATCTATCTATCTATCTATCTATCTATCTATCTATCTATCTATCTATCTATATATATATATATATGTGTGTGTGTGTGTGTGCGTGTGTGTGTGTGTGTGTGGCGTAGTTAGGCAGGAATTAGTCTTTTATTCACGTTTTGTTAAAGACAATTGACTAGCTGCTTGCTCAGCTTTTTTTATAGATTTTTTCATGTAATCTTATATTTCTTTCTTTTCATGGCATCTTACTTATTATAAAACGCAGATTGTGTGTGTGTGTCTGTAACGTTTATATATTGGATCGGATTTCCTACATTTTTCAACCGATTTCAACAAAACTTCACAGGACTACATAAAATTACCTTGTGGTGGTTCTAACAGCGCCGAAAATGGGAAAAATATAATTGTTTTTGCACAAAATCAATTTGAAAACACGATTAAGAGACATCGTGAAAATGAAAGGGAGACAACTCACATCGGGTTGTTTGTGTGTGTGGGTTACTTTAAATATGGGAGCGGATTTCCTATGTTTTCAGCCGATAAAACAAAACTTCACTTTTTTTTTTTTTTTGGCAGGTAGTGTTTCTTATTCTCTTGCACACATTTTTCTTTATTTTTAACATTCAGAATGCTTTAAAAATTCCATTTACAAGACAATTGTTTATAATAAAAGTCTATCAGTAGACACATAACGATTGAAAACAATGTTTTTGTTTGAGTTTGGGTTTGAACAATTCGTAAAAAAAAAAAAAAAAAAAAAAAAAAAACTAATTAAGACATGCGTGTCCGTCAACCTTAAACAATAATCTTTGTCAATTTTATTTTTCAGTCTTTATGATGGTGGATACTTGATCTATCTCTTACTGTTATATCCCCGGGCAACGCCGGGCTCTAATGCTAGTGATTTATATAAACCTACCAAACTCTATCCGTAACAAACCCGTCGATTATACGAATATAACAGCATCATCAACATGTACAGAACGGCTAAATATAATGTAAGCAATATATATATATATATATATATATATATATATATATATATATATATATATATATATATATATAAAGGCCAGCCCTCATTATTACCAACTATTAACTCGACCACAATGTTTAACTGGAATATAAAACATTCATACATTACTAGATATTTACCTAAAACAATGCATATAATCAGTTAAAATATAATTCATCCTTGATAATGGCGAAAAGTATAACCGAAAGCTCTTGGATATATAAAACAATCGGACAATTTAGTGTATGATTTATATCCTCAAAAGAAAGAAGTATATAAGAAAACATTATTTTAAAAACTTTTACCACAGCATATTGTCAGTAGTTATTAAAGAAACTTACGCTCACGCCCCCATATATATATATATATATATATATATATATATATATATATATATATATATATATATATATATATATATATATATATATGAGGGTATGGATCATTAATCATGTAGTAAGTAACATAAGAGTTTTTATAATTTATACTGCTCACTGATTTTTTTTACTTTGCCAGGGAGTGATGATGTGATATCCAAGGGAATCATACATAAAAAAAACAAACTCCGATGTACATCTGATTGTTTGTTTGTGTATATATATATATATATATATATATATATATATATATATATATATATATATATATATATATATATACACTCACACACACATACACACACACATATATATACATAATTTGATTAGACACGGAAACTTTTCTGTATAAATATACATACACACACTTGTGTGTCGACTACTCAAAAATCCTTTCGCAGCTGAACGGCTCATATACATAACAAGTATTGAGGCGCGCTGTGAAAGCAGAATAGTTGTTGATCGAACGCCGAATATATTAATCTCGACAGGTAATTTAAGTCCAGACACAGTCATTTCTGTGAATGGTGCCAACAACCCAAAATACCATTTGGATATACAGAGTACTTGGCGTCAGCACACCCCACAAAAAAATGAAACAATGTATGAGATGCTAAACTTTGTAAGCCAAACTTTTATTTACAGGGTTCTGGAAATACTAGTTTGATCACGCACATTATAACTCCCATTTATCCAAAGTCTCCAATGTTCAATTCTGTTTTTTCCTTGTACTAAATTTTTTAACGTTTCCACAGGTATTTTACAATGAATTAAACGGCAGTTTACTTATACTGTGGAACTTCACACAAGTTTCTATTATTCAATAATTAATTAATATATATTTTGGATCACGATCATAATTACATTATTGTTGTGGATTCCAGGTTGAAATCCGGTAACGTAATAATACAAACTGGTAAAGTCGGTTAGTAGTTCCAGGAATACGGGTTAGTATTAAAATATATATACAGCCTTTGGTATTGAAGTATCGCTGTATGACTTCTTACTGAGTCTACATGTTCGCTCATTGTGACTCCTACAACGCTGTTGCCCCACCCTTCCTCTTCCGGTTACCTACTCTGTCACTCTCGACTCAACTCGACTCCTCGGGTATTCACTGGCTGTAGTATAAGTATACACTAGGTGAGTCCATTTGAATAAAAAAATGGGTTGGCCCCTCAACAATTATGGTGTTAGTATATTTAATTCTAGGATCTGTAATGTGATAAATCCTGAAAAGTCATTTAGATATCCATTACTTTCTCACCGACGTGATATGTCTTTTCAACAAATATATTCATGGCGACTGCTCTGACGAGCTCTTTTCCCTGTTGCCCCGATTACATGAATTTAAGCCTGCTCCTAGATTGGCAACTATGTTCCACTGTTTTACTGTTGAAATACCTAAAAGCAACTATGATTTTTAATCCAAGATTTTCTTGTTCCGCACTTCCCACATGCGAGAAACGTATACGTTTCTTTGCTTTCCCTAATAAAAAAAAAATCTTTAAAAAATTATACCCTACGCAAATCGTCATTTTCTGTCTTCTTGAACCGTGTTCATTTTTTGTCCTTTCTTCAATCCTGTAAACGACGATATATTTTTGCTAATCCCAGGGTACGCTTAAATTCATTATTCAATAGAAAAACTTATCAGAATAAGTACCATCCACATATATTTACCTTATAGGCCTGAGTGTTGTGCCAGGATGTATGATCAGTTTTTACGAAAAAATAAGTGTAGCACTATACAGAGGAGTTTTAAAACCATGTATTTTCGGTGACCGGTTGCATTATCCACAGGTAATTCTTTTTATGGTGGTAGAATGCTACTAGGTTGGCGTCTCGGTCCTACCCTTTTAATGTCGAAATGGTTAAATGTAACCGCCTCTTCTACTCCAACAGCTTCTTCTCTCGCACTTCCCGACAGTGGAACTCCCTTCCTCTTACTTGCTTCCCTGATAACTATAATCTTCAAAAAATTAATTTTAATGTCAATCGACATCTTCTGATTCCTTGATATTAACCCCCGTCCTTCTCTTTATCCTTTCCTCAAACACTCTTCTGTACTCTGACATTCGCACTCTAACCCCTTGCGTGTTAGTAGCATTCCCGTCTTGCTTGAAGTGAAACGCTTAAAGAAATAAGTAAAAATAACCATTTTCGATAACCGTAACCTTCCGAGTAGGCCTACATTCAAACGGTTCTTTTTGCTAAACTTAACGGTACATATAAAGTCCTTTATCCTGCCTCCTTTAACCACAGGATTATTTATTTCTGTTGCTATATGAATAACAGGATGTTATTCACTATGTGTACCGCTTAAAATTTACAAATAGGTTATGTAAATGAAAAATTAACAATGTTTGTTATTGTTTCCTTTTCCAGTATGCTTTTATCTTCGTTAGCGTAAGTTAAGTTTACGTTAAGTGGCTCTTCCAAACATTTGGATGTAGCATTGCTAAAAAAAAAAAAATGAAGATAATTTACTTGGTATAAAATATGTGCAGTATGATGCCCGGCACTGCAATATTTGATTTTATGCTAGGCCTACGAGTATTTTATGCTAGGCCTACGAGTATTTTATGCTAGGCCTACGAGTATTTTATGCTAGGCCTGCGAGTATTTTATGCTAGGCCTACGAGTATTACTCAGAACCTGCGCTCACGTTATGCAGGAACTATATGGAAAAAAATCATTAGCACTGTATTAGAAATTTAACTATATCGTTAGAGTCATAAGAGACAACGGAAAATGTTACACAGAGATTTGAATGCATATAAAAATTGTGAAAAAGGCCTTCCAGAGGCTACACAAGTTACAGTGGTTCTCAAACTGTGCGACGCGCTTCATATGTGCGGCCAAATATGATAACAGGTGAAGTGGACTGATTAAAAGACAATCAAAGATTTAGAAACATTTTCAAAAAAATTCATAACAAAAAAAAATTATGATTTCAACATCTAAAATATTATTATGGATAACATGTAATTACATGTATGAGTTTCAGTATAAATAGTTTTAAATAATTATTGACCGATTTTGACATTGTGAGATTTTCGCATTATATCAAGTATAAAGAATATAATATCTAGTGTCCGCAAATTGAAGGAGAGAGTTATCAATGTTCCTGGCATCGAATCCGTTGACATCTCTCTTTACCCATCTTCTGTAATCTAGAAAGGTTACTGAATGAGGAATAACCAAAATGGAGGTTGGAAATGAAATGATAATCTTTATAAAATCAACAAAATACAATACTCGCCGGCGGCGTGAAGTAGATAAACCACTGCTAGTGGTGGCCTACTTAGACAGCATATTGCCCACACTTACAATAGTGTCCAACGTATTTATGAGGATTGGGACATAACCATTAGTGTTTATAGTTAACGTATATATCACCATCTATCTGTTTTTTATATTATATATAAATGTACTTTTTATCATATAAAATTTACTGAGGCGCGAGCAAATCTTCATTCCGAAAATGCGGTCTAAAAACAACAAAAAAAAAGATTGAGATACATTGAGTTAAATGATGGGAACATTTCGCTAGAATTAAAGAAAATATTGCTGAACCACTGTGTAATATATACTCTCTACTATATCGCAGTGAAAGATTAGCAGTTTCCTTACAGAAGCAACAGAGGTGTGGTTTTACAAAAGAATTCTAAGAAAATTGTAGCATGACATGTCAATAAGGAGGAAACTTTCAGCAAATGGAAACAAAAAATCTGCAAGTATACATACAATCAGAAGAAGAGAGTTAAATCTTTGGAACACGTAATGAGGAAAGATAGTTTGGAGAATTTGACTCTGCCAGGACATAATGTACACAAGACAGATAAACGAATACAGTAAATAAGTAACCTAGCAGACGTTTTTTTAAACTTATGGCAGAGCAAGTGTTGGAAATGATTGCTATGGGACGAGCGTTATTTCAAGCTACAAAGACGTTCTGGAGAGACAGTTTCAGTGGCGATGAGCGGAAGCGACGTGTAGAAGATGAAGAGTATTCTATGTGCTACTGTCTTAGTAAATACGACTTGGGATTATATTTTCCGAATTTTCCATAGATAGAAATAATTTTGACAATATATAAAATGAGATAAATTTATTTAACGTTTACAGTCATCGATAAAGATTTTCTTCTGTATCTGTCAAACTTTTTGAAAGCCTTCGTTTGTATAGTGAGAATTTTCCTGAACATGGTATGAAAAACGTCACAATCTTTGTTTATCGATTCTAACAATAAAAAAAGAAACAAGGGCATTATTTTCAGGCTATTATGGGTTCTTCTTAACTCACTGTTGAAAACGTTTTTTTTTTTACAATAAATTCGACATGAATAATCGAAAGTTTCGAATGAGGTCGTCGAAGATTCTTTTTGGAGATTTTCTATTGAACAATGATCCGTAGCTGGATTGGCATGTTCATATTGTAAGCAATAAAGACATGCGAACAATCAACGTGACATGAGGCGAAAAATATAAAGGTATTGAAAATAATGAAAATCGGTAAGTGAATATAACTTTTCTGCATTATGTTATTCGTATTAATATGCCACTTCTAAATGAATTAAGAGACAAATATTTAATAACGACAAAATATATATCAATGACACTAAATTCAGTAGATTGAAACGAAAACCTGAAAGAATTCTTATGACATTACACACAAAAATAAAGTAATATTAAAAGAAAAAAGCCAGGAACACTGGTGTCAGCAGGAATGCCAGCCCAAGGTGTCTTTCTTTTTATGTGCCATGTCTTTTCAGGGCGTAGACAATCATGTCTCTCCACTTCCTTCTATCTCTTGCAGCTCTCAACAAGTCCCGCTACTCTGCTTCCACTCCTAAACAATGTTCTATCATCCACAAGGCATGTCGCAAGTTGTTTCCCTTGTCTCTCTTTCCCTCTGTTAGACCCGTGAGTATCACATTCTCCAGGTCCGTTTCCCTCATTATATGTCCCAGAAACTTCAGCTGCTTCTTCCTGATATAAAATATAAGCCTCCTCCTTGTTTGCAACCTCTCTAAGATCTCATCGTTGCTCACACGCTCGGTTCATTATTTCCGTAGCATCCTTCTGTAGAAACACATCTCTATCACCTTGAGTCTCTTCTTCATCTTTGAGGAAATCCGTTACCGTAAAGACCTAAGGTGTATTGAGACCAGAAAATTAAGCTGATGCAGAAATCTGTTTAGGGTGTGTAGCATTGGACGACGGAAAATGACGTGGAGAAATCCGAAGATTCATAAGAATAGATAATGATATACTTCAGAAAATAAGCAAAGTATTAAGCAAGAAGAAAATATAGTCAAATATAAAGAAAATCTCTTGATATTCTATATAATTTAATCTCCTGTATAGCATAGTTCTGGGTATGCTGATAAACTACTTCTGGCAGTAAAGCCTCTGATCCGGAGGTTTGATGTTTTCAAGTGCATGGAACTACATCTTAATTGCTGTTGTTTCTATGACCGTGTGGTAGCACTTATTTGGGTACAGCTATGGGTAAATATCGAACCCTCGAAAAAACATCTAAACATTAAGAAAATATACAAAGACACATTTATAGCAAAATTACCAATAATATATTTTTGTAGTAAAATTAGCAGCAATAAATTTTTATATGAAAATGACCAACAGTACATTTTTATAACAAAATGACAATCAATACATTTTATAATAAAAATTGAAGACAGAAAAAAAATTCCTATGATTAATCTCATTTCTTGCAAGGAGAACCAAGTTTTCACTTCACGTTTGATTTTGTAAGATTTTTTGTAAAACAATTAAAGCTATGTTTTTATAATTTAATCATGAAATAATATAATTCTTTTGAATTCATTATATATTTTGAAGATTCATATTTAGATTTTGGCATTAAATAACTCTGAAGTCTTATGCCGCTAAAAAAGAACTAAACAATCTTGCCTAGATGAAGAAGAGATTATTCTAGTAAATGGAATTTCTAGCAAACATAATATGAAAAGACGGCCTATAAAATTTAACACTTAAAAGACACAGTGACGGCAAGTGAATCAAGGGGAAACAGTGAATGCATTTTTAACAATATTGTGGAAATTGATTGCAGAACGTGAAAGAAAAATACAAATAGAAGAAGAAGAAGAAGAAGAAGAAGAAGAAGAAGAAACGAATAAATTCATTTTCATGTTCCGTTCCCCTTCAGAACTTTCACGATCATGGTTCTCCACAAATTCCAATTCTCTGTAGTTCTTAGTAATGTATATATTTTTGCTATGATTCTTAATCAATGTTCCACCGAACTTTTGCGCAAGCCCTTTAGGTAGGTTATTTGCTGCTTTCCTTTGTCTTTTTGACAGAAAAAATGTCATGCGAATGTCAGTTTCTGAAAGAACTCTTTGCTCCTTATCTTCCCTCGATATGTTAACTCCTTCTGATTCTACGTTTAACTGTACTCTACGTTTAAGTGTACTCTATGTTTATATGTGTATAACGAAGACGTTTCACAGAGAATTCCCTGAAATTTAGTCGTTACCCATAATGCTTTATTCTGTAGAGTCACCTTTCTGTTGTCTCACGCATTTTTGTTCATGTATGATATTGTCAAGCATTCACTTCTATATAGCAGGATAGATATTTATGTAATATGACCAGATATTTTGGACGAAACGTAACTCTAATACTATGTAGAAATCAGCCGTAGAAAAACGACTATTTCCAGATTGTAGCTGTTGGTATTGAATAATCAAACTTTTAGATTAATATTCATTATTAAAACAAATATTATCTATGTAGTCGCTTAAAATAGCATATCTCCTCGCTTGCATTAAATATCTTCTTCTTCTTCTTGGCTTTCCACAATTCCCTATTTGTTGTGAGTCTTAGCATGTTTTTTTTTTCTTTCGCAAGACTAAAGACCTCTCCATTCATACAACATCGTCTGGTAGGTGTCCCACTGTCTTCTATCTCTCTTGCCCTCTAGATGCCATGTTTTCTAAGCTATCTTTCTTCTTTATGTATACAGGAATTTTCAGCTGTCCTTTTCTGATTTCAGAATACACATTGCAGGACACATCTCTCTGGCAAAACAAGAACTCGCGAATAATCTACTACTCTGGACACCTAACCATCGAACTCAGCAAACGCCTACGTGATGCGGAACCGTGATGTTTGGCCTGAGAAACCCAGAAATGCTCGAGTTAGCTCGACCAAATAATAAATAAAATAATAATCTTCGGATTTTCAGTTTAAGTTTTTTTTTTGGGGGTCTACCAGTTTATTTAATCAAAATTCGCCCTTGTTTAATTATCCCGTTCAAAGAAATTATACCATTGGAAAGGAGTTCTCATGACTGAAGCTCCTTTTGAGAAAGATAGAAGACTGGTCGTGGTTCTCCTTTATCAATGAAGTGGAAAAGCAAAAAGAAAAAAAAACGAATACCATTTGAAATACATACTTCAATGTTAAGAGTACATAAGCTTCGATTATACTAATTCACAACGGGATATTACTTTGTATGAAGGGCAAAATTACGTGAAGCATTCTTTTAAAATATTTCCTTTAATGTTATACAGGAACCGGAATAAGTACTCCCACATCTACTACATTCCACATAATGATCAGAAATTAGATAGATAAAGACACCATTGCCACATGCCAAATTCACTAGCACCATACAGGCGACAGTTTAAAACGTGTGACATATTTCTGTCGCATCCTGTAGCTTACCATTATGTTGGAGCTATTCCTAAAAAGTATATAAAAGAGTTATTTCTACAGATTTATTTCGATTAAAAATGTCGTCTGGTAGAAGGCTGCATAATTCACATGGCGTAATCTGAAAAAATAGTATTTTAAAGCTTGAATATAACTGAAGATTGTGGAAGAAAACAGTAAATAAACAAATAAATTTAATTTTGAATTTTAAGTGGGTTTTATTTTACAGAAGAGGAATAAAGATATTTGGTCAGTATTATTAATAGATTTAACCAAATTTTCATTCACTCGAAATTAGTAAGACAGCGGCATAAATAACGAAAAAAATAATCAATGTCGGATGCAAGCGACAGATGCATTACCAGCCGGTAACTGTCTGCCATTTTATTTTCTTTCTTTCTAATTATTTCTCATTGACTTTGCGTTTCTACAACATTTCTTTTCATTGATTTAAACACTTTCTGCATCAAGAAATTTTTTTCTGCTGCTAAGCAATTGTCTGACAATTAACCACGAAATGTTTTCAATTTTCAGCCTAATATTTCCTTTCGCATTAATTTTATATGCTGCGCATTGAAAAGAATTTGTCAGTAGACAGTAACAAAAGCATGATTAAGTGATGTATACACAGGGTTAATATATTCTACAATCTAATATTTTCAATAAAGTATATTTATGCTCATGTCATTAACACAGCGAGACATAATAAACACGAACTATTTCACAGATTTAAAGTAAATGCATTATTTTCTAAATCACAATGTCTAAAACGCACACATAGAGAGACATGTTCGATATGATTTTAGAATTACGTAAAACGACATATTTCAAGAAACGCACAACTATCGATTGTGATTGGTTCCTGGCAATGTAAAAATAATGATTTTCCAAGCGTAGCTCAGATGTGGCATAAAGCCGAAAGTATGGGGCACCCAGTGAGGATCGAATTCACTACTCATTTGTAATTGTTCTAGCGTAAACTAAGGCTTAATATGAATCCTCATAAACTGATTGCAAATACTGTTCGTAATCAAATTTGGGAGAATTTGCCCACATGTAAGGAAGTGAATTCACACAAATTCCTTCCGGTTTTGAGCCGTATTTTCTTTTAGTGTTCTTCACTAGTTCTGAATAGATCTAACGGATATATAAAAAGGAAACAGTATTTTTCTATTTAATTTGTCCTTCCCTATCATTTTGCAGTGATATCATGCATATCAAAAAAAAAAAAAAAAAAAAAAAAAAGAAGAAAAGAAATGCACATAGAGTGGCACGAAGGGACTCAATGCTATCATAATATCAATATTTCAATTCTACCAACAATTTATTTTTGCTCAAATCATCATCATCATCATCATCATCATCATCATCATCATCATCATCATCAAAATTCATTTCTCCCTTATGGTCACGTGAGTTTAATTAAGATATTTAATCAATGAATAAAATCCTATCCAAAATTGTTTCTCCCCTTATCTGTGAATCACAGGATTATGACCAGTTTCCTACTGACACGAGAAGCACTTAGCTCCTTAGAAAGGAATTTACAGAAATTTAAAGAAAGCGATTTTACGCAGGAATCGTGCATTAAATGAAACGGATGTTTTGTTACATATTGTAATATGAATTTCTCATTTAATTACATGCAGTTGATAAGAATACTGTTTCATGATTCTTTTAAAAAATTACCACTGCTAATTTATAATACTGAGTACAATTTAAAATCCGGGAAAAACTGGGTGAAGCCGGGATACGAACGTTCGAAATGTGACCTGTTATTCTGATGGCCACTGTTCTGAAATTAAGTAATAGTGAATAACTTGAAAAAACAAAACGCCAGCCTTATAAAAATGTTATTGCATCATTCATTATGACTACAACTTTTGTTATTATTATTTGTAAGTAATAATAATCTTTTAACAGTTGACGTAAAAATAAGCATAATAATTCTGGAATGATGGTAATGGTGCAACAATTATTTTACTATGAATTTTATTACTAATTCTGTTGTTTGCTTGGCAGAGAATGAGCCAAAACTATTCAAAAGACTGTCGACCATCATTTTATTTACACTGATTTTTTTCTCTATAATAAAACCCTTTCCCTTATTGATTGTTCTTCAGAAAAGACATAGAATGATCATCCGATATGTGATAGAAGTTAAAGTGAAGGTCATAATAAATGTAATGATCCGAGCAACATGTGAAGATCTATAAAGTTAGAGGAAAATGCAGTAAAAGGTTGAAAAGACGAGAAAGTAGAGTTTGCAAATGAAGAAACCCCAAATTATATAATAATTTGTTTAGGCTCTAGAAATTTTGTCATTAAATATCTCAAATTGTGATAATAGATGTGCCAAAGTAGTTCGTACAACGGTCCTTACCACTTTTGAGATTCTTCATAGAACTTGTATTAGTGGGTAATAGAGATGGAATATATAAGAAATACGTAAATGAAATTGACCAGTTGACTAGATTATATATACAAAACATAATAAATTAAAAAATAGAAATCTTATCGTTACTCTTTGTGCACATTAATGTAACCACAAATGCGTCAAAGGCATTTTCTACTCTGCCATACTTCTCTCCACTATATATATATATATATATATATATATATATATATATATATATATATATATATATATATTACATGAATCATTCATAAAAAAAACAGATATAGAAGTTAATGATTCAAATGGCGAGAATACATCTTCGCAAACAATTTTAATAATTACATTAACCCCGAACCTGTATATGAATATTGTGATCCCTGTTTATAAATTCCATTTGCATAAGGTCTTTTTTTAGTCTTTTACAAGTTTTCGTCTGTTCCTACAGACGTCATCAGGTATGGAACTATATCTGTTTTTTACTTCTCGGTAATAACTGGACATATAAATATAAATGTAATCCGAAAAAAATGTTTTTAGAAATGTGTTATACCTTTATCTGTTTTTTGTATGAATGATTCATTTAATTTAAATTGAACGACACCACATACTATATATATATATATATATATATATATATATATATATATATATATATATATATATATATATATATATATATATATAAATTGTCGTCTAAATGGTGCAAAAAATGAAATAATGCTGGCGTCTCATTTTAACAGACACATTTACCAAAATTGCATAAAAGTATATCGAAATAGGAAGGAAAGACTAAATTTATTCAATAAAAACGCCTTTAGCTTCAACCAGTGCCTGCAGACAACTTTGGAATTTCCTGCAACTCTTTTGGACGTTCTCCTTGTTTAATTTGATGGATGCGGCCATAATCCTTGCCTTCAGTTCATATTTGGTGTTACATGGAGTTTAGCTGGTCTCTCGCTCTACTGTGCCCCACACATAATAATCAAGGTATCGCAGTCTGGGGAGATATATGGCCAGTTGTAAGGAGTGATCTGGTCGCAGAAATTTGCTGATAGCCATGACTGGGTTATACAGATTGTGTGGTATGGTGCAGACTCATGTTGCCAGACACAGGTCCCCCAGCAGCCACCCTCTTGACCCAGGGCAGGGATACTTCCAGAAGGCTCTTGATTTAAGCCTCCGTATTGAGTATGAGACCTCCACCAACAAATCCTGAACGATCAGTGAGTTTTCCGAACTGCCGTAATTTCGTAATCACCATTAGATTAATAATAATCCAAATCTTTCCACATCCTCTTCACTGTCCTTAGATTGTCAACCAAACACTCTGAAATGTTCGTATTGGAGCTTCCGGCTCGAATGTCAAGTAGTACGACATACCATCTCCAAATTACTGGCGAAGTGGTTTACGTCATGGTGCTCATTTTCTTACAGACAGTGCCTAACTGACCCTACTATATTGTGCAGTCGAAAAATCAAAAGAGACAGCGGGCATTCGCTAAGTTAGAAATATTGAATGTCGACAATTTACTCATTGCACCCAGTGTCGGTGAATGTTTGCGTGAATATATATATATATATATATATATGTAAATATATATATATATACATATATATATATATATATATTCGTACACATACAAATTTTTAATTTCTTGTATTTCTAACTAATGAATAGACATACTTTTCATATAACTAAGTGTATACAGATGCATAATAATGAAATATATATAGAAGACAACAACAAAAAAATAATAGAAATAAATCATTTAAATTTCAAAATTTTAATTTGCTTTAATACTCTAAATTATTCAGGTGGAATAATTGACAATGTTCCAATAATGTTGTCAGTAGTTGTTTTAAGTCTAAAAATACAAGCAGAACATTCTGTAATTGATATTCGTGCAAGAGGTTTTTCATCATATCAAGAGGTAAAGAAATGACAAATTCGCAAAAAGAACTGATTGTTAAGCTCTGGACGGAATGTAAAAATCACAGGAAAATCTCAGACTACCATAATATTTCATTTACTAGCATTTGTGCATTCATTGTAAGGTATAAAAAAAAGAAAACTCAAAACGGTTCAAAACCGGTGCTCCACGGAAGATTTCTGCAAGATCTTCGAGAAAATAAGTGCGTCAACTTAAACAAAATCCAATGGTTACTTGTCGAATGTTGCAGGGTGATTTGCTTTCAGCAGGAATCCGTGTCACTAAACCGATAATAAGATATGGAATACATAGGCGAAATTTAAAGTCAAGCTTTCTTCGGAAAACTCCACTGCTATTGAAAAGACACAGAAATGGCAGGTTGAAATTCATTCGTGAACATAAGGATAAGATTAAATCATATTGGTAAAGATTCTTAAGGACAGATGAAACCAAAATTGGGTTGTTTGGATGTAATTTCTAGAAATCATGTATGGAGGAATGATGGCAATGCCTTCAAACAACCGTGAAATTTGGTGGTGGCAGCATCATGGTCTGGTGATGTTTTTTTCTGCAAAAGGTATTGGTAACAAATCAGTAATAAATGGTAGAATAAATGCCACAGCATATGAAAATATTTTGGATGCAAATTTAATGATTTTGGTTGAAAATCTTGAACTTACACCTGATTGGATCTTCCAATAAGATAATGATCCTACGCGTATTGAAAACTCTATGAAGAAAAGGCATTCTAAAAATAATGTAAATATCTAGAAATGACCAAATCAGCACCCAGATTCAAACCCAATCTGTGACGTTATTTGAAAATTCAGATCCAATTGAGAGCCTCAACAAATATCCCAGATCCTAAGACCATATGAAATGAGGAATGGAACAAAATATCAACTAAAATTTGCTGATAATTAATTGAGAACTACAAGAAGAGGCTGATTACTGTAGAAGTAAATAATGGCTACAAACTATTAAATGAGGATTATGTGTTCTTTTTTGTATTGTACGAATACTTTTGTCCCCATTAAACTGGATAAATAGGATTTATTTCTATTAAATCACGTTTTTTTCTGTTTTCTATACACATTTTGTAATGCATCTGCTTACAAATAATTATATGAAAGGTATTTCTATTCATTAGTTGGTAATAAAATAAATGCAAAATCTGTATGTGAAGGAATATTTATTTTAGACACACACAATATATATATATATATATATATATATATATATATATATATATATATATGAAATATACATATATAATATATATATATATATATATATGAAGAAATATACATATATAAGTGTATATATATATATATATATATATATATATATATAATTTTTATTATAAATTAATTGATTTAAAATATGTTTTTTTTCGCTACACAGTTCCAACCATGTTTCAAAAACAGAAGCTAAAAACCCCGAATTTAATTTTGCAATTAAATTAAAAGCATTAGTTCCATTTCATATATATATATATATATATATATATATATATATATATATATATATATATATATATATATGAAGAAATATGCTTTTTAAGGTGTGCTATATATATATATATATATATATATGTGTGTGTGTGTGTGTGTGTGTGTGTGTGTGTATTGGTATATGGAAAGTGTATTGTATAATTATTTTGTATATTAGCAGTATAAGAATTCGCTTAAGCTACTTATATGTGATAGCAAGTGTAGAGAAACCCTGTATATAAAAAGAGTGAAAACCTCTCTGATGATACTTAAATAAAATAATCATTTGAAGTATTAACAGTTTGAATTCTGTTATAATTCACTTCTAGCGGTTATAATATTATGTCATGTTTAGTATCCTTGCCGTGACGTGTGTTAGAAATTCTCTTTACTCATTCAATGGACTAATACTTTCTTATGTAAATGATACAAAAAATGTGGCACAAGGCCAAAATAATGGTAATTCCATCATCTGAATTACTTGTGAATTCAGATATGAGATTTGCCACCGCGTCAGATATTAAAGACCGTGGGGAACTTTACGTTTTCTTTCGTATTTCTTCTATAAAATTTTGTTGTTTCTGGAATTCTGCTGTTTTTGTTGATATTGTACTGTTGTTGTATATTTAACACTTGGGATAATAATTCTTCTATATTTTTGGAATATCTGTTTTTTCACTTATTTCTAATGTTTTTTTTTTTTTATATATACGCACCAAAGAGAAAAAAATAAACCAACGCGGTTCTTATTTCTCGCCATCACTATTATCATGTGCGCCTAAGCAAAAAAAAAAAAAATAATAATAATAATAATAAGAATAATAATAATAAAAAAAAAAAAAAAACTTTTTTCCCGCTCATATGAGTTTCGGTCCCCCAGCGCGACTGTTATAACTTAATCCTCGCGGTTATAATATTATGTCTTGCTTAGAATAATCGCCGTGACGTCTGTTAGAAATTCTCCTGACTGATTCCTACGGTCTTCTCTCACTCGAAATTCTTTATATAAGGCGTTTTGCCTAGATCATTTTTGTTACCGTGTGTGGGTCATTTACTCCACAACAGATTCTCTGTTATCAGTCTTCAGATTTATGGATTCGGTATAAAGTTTTAACAAAAATAAAAAAAAAGTGGATTTCTAGACTAAACGAATTCATGTCGTTGTACCTTTGCAATATTCTGAGTCGGTTATAATTTCTCGCGTCGATAAGCCGCCAAAACCAACATCCCAAGAAAACATGAAATATTCTTTTCATAAGATTCGTTGAACACTGATCTTCGTATAGAATCTAGTGTCAGATTCTTGTGTTAACGAACAAGCTTCTTTCTTTGAGTTAGGTTTTGGGAATTAAACCTGTCTTGTCAGTTTCTGTTTTGGTCCTAGAACAAGACGACACGATTGGGAGTTGAGGTGCGTCACATCGCTGCATTATAGAACGTGTCATAATGTTTTCTTTCACATCCAATATGTCAAAGGCTAAAAAAAAAAAAAAAAAAACATAACGTAGATGGCAAACTATGGTTTATGTTTTTGTCTGTATGAATAGAGAAACAACGGAATATAAAATATCATTTTATCAGGCTTTTATATACATTTACGTGCAAAAATTAATTTCGGTACCACAGAAAGATGGCGAGGAAATATTTCTGATTTGTTATTTGTCGTGCGGAGAGATTAAAATCAGTCCCATTTGCAGCAAACTGAGTTTTTATTTATATATTTTTGAAATTTTATCGTCGCTAATAAAGTCTACTGGAATTTTTCCATTTCTTCTTTACTGGAATAACTTTTGCTTATTTAAGGCCGTGAACTCCAATCTAAAAAAAAAAAAATCGGATGTATTTTCAGATATACAGGATGTTACGAAAATGTACCTATATTTTTACTTTCACACACACACACACACACACACACACACACACACACACACACACACACACACACACATATATTATATATATATATATATATATATATATATATATATATAGTGTAATTGGCAGCAAACCCTCTTTAATACAGGTTTCGTTAAAGACGACTGACAAGGTACTGCGATTAAGCTTTTTATTTAATTTTTATTATGTTCGTACAAGTGTTGGATTTTCTGGACAGAATGGTTGTACAAACCGTCCAAGAATTCTGCGTATCCAAGCGATTTCGATTTCAATTCTTTTAGCCGAATTCTGATTTTGATTTTTTATCTTTAACTGAATGTGTGGGTTTTCTATGTATGTATCTGAAGCTATAGGAATATTTTATTTTCTAAAGACGGTCAACACATTGTGGCCGTGTTTGTAGATAATGTTACGGAGTGTTGGCTTTTCTTTTTATTATTATTAGGGTTTGCATTATTTTTTAAATATTTCTTTTACATGTAGATGATGTTATTTGAATTTTACTATTTCCTTTTTTGTGTTTTCTTACTTTGATGGACATTGGTACGCTTTCGTGTGTGTATAAATGAGTCTTAATTGAACTCTGGTCGCGAAAGTGTACGTTAGTCATCTAGATAGTCATGTAATTGTATAAAAATATCATTATTTATGAGTTTGCTTTGATCAGTTACAAAGTTTCTTAAGAGCCATTTGAACTCGTAAATGATGTTGGTTCTTTGTTGCTTTGATTTAACGGATGTCCTGTTACTTTTTTATGATAAGGTTAGCTGTTTTAAATTTTTTGCAATACATGACTTATATAACATTCTTGTTCAGGTCAACTGGGATTGTCTATTTCTTTATGATATTCCTAAGAGAAAATTCGTCTTGCTTATAGTTACCATGTATCTGTCTTAATCAAGGTAACTTGTCAGTCGTCTTTAGCGAACTATAAATATATATATATATGTGTGTGTGTGTGTGTGTGTGTGTGTGTATGCGTGTGTATGTGTGTGTGTACAAGTAAAGTTTGAATTATATATATATATATATATATATATATATAATTATTTATAAAAAAATATATAACATAAATATGTTATAAAATCACTACAAAAATACCCATTTTGTTTCAACAAGCTCGGTGTCTTATCAAGTGATGGTGTTGAAGATAAAATAAATGGTTTTAAAAGTTTCAAATTAATTAACGATTCTTCACTAGGGGGAACATTGTTACAAAAGCTAGAATAACCAATCAAAATCCAAGTATAGGAAGATTCAAAAGCTTGACAACGAAATCATGTTATAATAGCTATTCAGATCTTTAAAATACGGGTAATATTAAAAAGAATTCATTCTAACCAATAATTATAAAATTATATGATAGAATTTAATATTAAAATTAAAAACTGCCAATTTTAAAATCCAAATTTAATCATTATTAAGTTTAAAAACTATAAAATTATTGAGAAAAGAAAAAATACATATGTTATTCAATTTATTTCTTCGTTGAAATTGCGTTCGACAAGACGCTACAATATCTGGTATTTGACAATACATGTATATATATATTTTTATTCTAAAGTGTGTGAATGTGGTCTTAAACTCACGCGCAAAACAACAAAAACAGAATCAGATCATAATACATAAGCACCCAGACATATTTATATATATATACACACAAAAAAGCGACGAGACAGGAACATCTCCACAGCCCTTTATGAAAAAAAGGAAACGTGGAAACCAACACCTATACACACACACACACAATTAAATGTGAATGCACTCTACATGCACATTGACACCGATAAATACATGTACACCCATCCACAGACAATGACCTAGACAATCAGATACCACAACCAATAAATATTTAAGACTTAAAGTATCATTAAATAAATGCTAACCACTTATTAAAATATAACTTAAGCGAGCAAGCATACAAAGATAAAAATGGTTAAAAATAATATTATTTAATATATTAAAACGAAAATTCCAACACCACAAATATCAATAAAATATATATTTTAATCATATAAGTTGATAATAGTTTCATTATATATTAGGCGAAGAAAAACCGGATAAAGAAACCCACAGAAATAAGTGTACTGTCATACGTATATGTACATATATACACGCGGCAGCAAACACAAATTAACACACATATATATACATACACACATACATACATACATACATATATATACATACATATACACACAGAGAAATACATACATATAAATATATAAACATAAACATATACGCACATATACATATCTATGATAAGAAGTACACATACACATATATATACAGTGTAACCCGGATATAAGAGAGTTGTCGGGACCGGAGAAGAAGTCTCTTATATCCGGGTTTCTCTTATATCCTGGTTTGGTCTATTTTATATACATTAACACAGGCTCTAATTTGGGACCAGAGAAAATCTCTCTTATATCCAGGTTTCTCTTATATCCGGTCTCTTATATCCGGGTTACACTGTATATATAAACATATATACACACATATATGCACACATTTTTTTGCCCACATACTCACATATATAAATACATGCACCAATACATATATGAACATATATACACACATAGACTACTGTGGCAGTAATGACATATCAAAGTTTCCATACCTACACATACAAACAAACAGTCTCATATATAATAGGGGTCAACACACACATATACCTCCACAAACATACATATATATACACATACATACATATCTACATATAAACATATACATAAGTATATCTATCTCTAATAACAAGTACCAATATATACGTGCATACATATAAATTCAAAAACATTCAACCAAATACATATATAAACGTACATACACATACATACATAAACATACATTCAAATATCTGCACACACCAATATACATATGCCCTAACATACATATATAAACACATTCATACAAACAGAAATATACGTAAATATAAATTTACATACACAATAAAATAGGACACACACACACACACACACATATATATATATATATATATATATATATATATATATATATATATATATATATATATATATATATATATATATATATATATATATATATATATATATATATATACAGTGGCACAAATTATATATATATAATTATTGTGAGCAAATAAAGGAAATAACGTAGTAAATTAAGAAATAACATGGGAATCTTTAGCAAGAGCAAAAAGCAAGTTTTGACAAAAAGGAAAGATGCTATTTAGAAAATCATACAACACTACAAATTATCGAACTCCTAATATATTGAATGAAAGAAATGAAGTAATAGTTACCTGTAAATAATAAAAAAAAATATATGGACATGTTGAAAAATACCGAACCGGAATAATAATTACAACGGCCCGCAGGTTTCAAGTGTTTGTCGTGTTTTTTTACCTTTTACCAAAATTTTCTCTAAATATGCGCTATCCAATTAACATTCATTTAGCCATTAAATACAGAAGTCTTATTGAGATCCTTTCTGCCTTTTTATGATTTTCTTTTCTAATTATTGATGATTAAATCATGTACATGATTTTTTTACAGATGTGTAGATAGATATATACATAGATTCGGATATATTTAGTTATCAATATATATATATATATATGTATATATATATATATATATATATATATATATTATAATTATTTTTAACAAAATATGATTCCTTCGCTACATAAGAGTACTCAGGCTTCAAAAACAAGAGCAAAAAATCTCAATATAGTTATTAAAATTAAAATGAATTAAAATATCAAGCCCTGTTTCATCCTCAAG
>CAHIKZ030004213.1:1405000-1415000 GCA_903632075.3 Acanthosepion pharaonis
AAAGCATTTTAAATATTTAAAGGCGCCCTATCAAGGATTTACAAGGAATCTCGTCCAGTACGACATAGAATTACTATTACTTCTATACAATACAGATTCGTAATTAAAAACAGAATAATATCAACGTAAACCGAAAAATAGCTACTTGGTTCCCCAAAACGCCTTGGACACTAATTCTTATGTAGTTTCTGTACATTCTTTTAGTTTCCCTGAAAAAGAAAAAAATGATAATTAAGTAAACTGAATAAAATATTAGGAAAATTGATAAAATTCAGTAAAACAGGAAATCTTATTCTCAAAGTGGCTTATATTCAGGACAGTTGGGAAAACATTATGGGATTATTATTTGCCCAAAAATTAATTTTCACTGCCTTTGTCGAAGTATTCTTTGTAATTCGAATTGAAAAAAATGCAGAGTCATTGATTTCTGAAACCTATATAGTATTTAATGTAAACAAAAAAAGAGTAAAACTTGCTAAGGATAACAAAACAGGAAAGCTGAGGAGAAATCTACGGAAAATCATGAATATAGAAAATTAAGCTAGTAATATTTACCAATGTGTTGCGCGTTATATGTTTACTCTAGTTGGGTGACAAGCAGCATTTTGTCGTTTGTCATACAGTTGGGCACTTTCTTCTAATTTAGGAGTAAAATCCAGCTTTGTTTTTTTTTACATAAAGAATCAAAGGTAATAATTCCTCTTTTATGACACTACTTACTATTTTTCAAACATATCTTTATACTGAGCTTAAATCTTAAGAACCGCCATGAGACAGCGGGTAACTGAAAGCGAGGAAAAACAAGTGTATATTTTGATGATATATAGGATAGATAACGGTTGACTCTTGACTTGAAGATATCTTGAAGATATTTTTTTTGTTCTATTCATTCACTTCTCTCCTCGGTTTCACTAGATAGCTACGTGTTCTGTGAGAGTTAATTTCACCAAGCCTTATATATTCATTGCTTTTTCCACGAATGTCAAATTATTTTAATGACACAAGCTGCCATAAAACACGTTCATTTTTCACTTTTTTATCATTTCTTTTCGGAAGGAAGGGGATAAAGCCACTAGGAAACACTGGGTTATTGAGCTTGATGAAACTTGGAAAGTTTAGAGAGGGTAGTAAAATACTACGTTGCATTTACATCTTTTAAGATCGTACTTTCCAGGAAAGAAAGAAATCGAAAGATACTTCCAAGAACAAGTAAGAAATGTGTGAGAAGAATCCAATAGCATATAAATCAGTTAGAAATTTCAACTTCAGCCGTTCAGTTAGAAATTTCAACTGAAAAATGATCAGCTCGAGCTGCCAATCTAATACTGCTCTTATGCGCTTGAATTCGTGAAGTCGGCAAACCGACAAGGAATGTTCATTAGAACAATTATAATGAAGGAATGTATAGAAAATGCGCGTGAAATCTACGTTATGGCGGTAAGAAAGTGACTGAATCAGAGATGCTAGATTAAAACCAATGACAGGTTCTGTCCGTTGTATTTTCAAAGGTCGATAAGCCGAATGTAAAGGCGAATGTAAAAATTCCGGCATTTATTTATTTGCTCTGAGTAACCCTCTACAAACATTAAGTTGTGTATACCAGTATAAGAACTAAGCAAACTCAGAAATACGTTAACAACTACCTTATATTACGATTATGGACACGCGGAAGTATATGAATTATCTATATCAATCGTTTCGTTCACCGAAAGGAAAGTTGGCTCCCTGTCCCGCGCCAGGAAATTTTTCTCCCCGGAATCGATCCTCCAGATCTACAAATCAACAATTCGTCCTTGCATGGAGTATTGCTGCCATATATGGTCTGGAACCCCTTCTGTTTGCCTCGGGGTTCTTGATAGGCTCCAGAGGCGGATATGCAATATAACTGGCCCTGCTATGACATCTCGTCTACAGTCACTTTCTCACAGACGCGTTGTCGCCTCTTTCTGTCTGTTTTACAAATACTTTCTTGGCAATCGCTCCGAGGAGCTGCATTCGCTGGTTCCCAGACTTCATGAGTTCAAGCGACCTACGAGGCTGGCATCCCGCTCTCATCCCTTCACTGTCGAAACTCCTAAATGTAGCCGTCTCATCTACTCCAATAGCTTCATGTCTCGCACCTCTCGCCTGTAGAACTTCCTTCCCTATTCCAGTTTCCCTGAGAGCTATAATCTCTAGCTATTCAAATGTAATGTCAATCGACATCTCCAGTTGCCTTGGTCTATCCACTACCCTTCTCCTCATCCTTTCTTCTATCACTCCTATCTGATCTTGCTCTAAATTTTCTGTAACCCCTTGCGTCCTAGTGGCTTCCCGCTTTGCTTGGGGTGAAACGCATAAAAAAATATATATATATAGAATGTTCAAATTCCGACTGAGCCTATTGCGTTCACTTATGGATAAATGTCTTTTGAAAAGCCAAGATATATCTGTACTCAATTTCTGAAAGCTATGATTTAAATACCAAGGCTGACTGAGCTAGACACCTTCGGCTGTCAGCAATTGTGGGAGACAAATTTGAATTCCAAAAAGCCGGAGAAGGCAACAAGTAATGACTCCACTCTCTTTTCCAAGAATTTATGACAGTTCAGCGATAATAAAGAAAAGGTATGCGTTGGGATTTTTCATTGTCTCTGCCTCGAATTGGCATAGCATTTAAAAATCGCACAACATAATAATTATGTAATACTAAACAATATAAATAGAATTTTAAAAAATAATGACATTTTCCTTTTGAATATAGGAGGTTACGTGTCTGTAGAGATTCTGTTCTTTTCTAATTTCGAATTGTCATGACTTCTTTGGGAATATAGTGGAATGGTTTCTGGTTGCCTTCTCAACAGCTATGAGTTTAAAGATTTCCTTCTAAGTGTTAGACTGCTAGCCAAGAGTTTAAAGCTTTGTCTACAATGATATTGAAATTAATGCTGCAGATTGAAAAGAGATGAAGAGATGTGTTCTTTTGTAAGGACGTTATTGCAAAAGTAAAAGTCACAGATTAGGTCGGAATTTGAACTCAGTACGACGATTCCGTTTCTCTCACCGATAACTTTCAGAGTACCCCCATCACTATAGACAAAATACTCGTCTTCAAAGAAGAACTGATCATTTTCTATCTATGAATTATGAAGAATATATATTAACATCGTCCCTGTGAAATGTTCGCATTTATGATTTGAATTTTCAGAAGAATCATAAATTCTTAAGCTGAGGGAATACGACGTTACAATAGCCATAGAAATTACCCTATTGCATAGTTAAAAAATTAAGACTTTGGCTGAATATTGCAATAAGAATCCGAAGTATGAAAGCCGGGCATTAAAGAATAAAGAGGGGTACAAATGAAAGCATTTAAAAGTGACGATATTTGACATTACACTGAATTACAATGATTAAACGGATGAGAGCATTTTTGCTTCCTTTGTTTTCTATTTCTGTCTGAGCAGTTTGGGGTAGTGTAATTGTTAACAAGCTTGTAGTGCCACGCCTACATTTTCTTCAATTCTAATTGGTCAATAAATACATACTAAAAAACAACAGGACAATTTATCTATCGCATTCCACCATAGTAAATTTGTTCCTACATTTTGTTCAAAAACAAGCTTTGCTACAAAATCGCTGATTGGTCCATTTTCCGTCCAATCGGATATTTTTCATGTATATTCAAAAATATACTCCAGCGTCTCTGCTGGGAGCCACCCTAGGTAGTATAAATATTGGATGCATTCCAAAAAACCAGTTAGTAGTAGTTCCAAAACCACAGTCGAGTGTACCCAGAGACAATAGCTCTCATCTACTCGCTCGTGTATTTCATCCTACTTACTCCGCACATACATACATACATACAATACAGACCTTTATTTGATACACCACCAGTTCTCAGTGGACACACCAAGTTAAACCAACTCTGTAAGTTGCAACAACTGAACAATTTTCTAAAAGAAATATTCTATTTTCAACACTGAACTCTGAACATTTTACTCAGACAAATCTTCTTTAAGACATTTCCTAACAGTCAAGGGGAAGCTACTTTTTTCTCCCTTTTTCACTCGTATTACAACTACTTTGTATTATTGTTGAATTTAATATACATATATTTCTTCGTTAAACAAAATTGGTCCTCATTGTTTTTACCTTGATGTTTTAAATATTATGTATGAATATTTATTACCTTCTCAACACGCAGCCACATTATCTATTTAACCCATTCAACATTGGTGACCACAACACTCAAGAGGCCATACATTCTACAATTGGTCAACCCGACGTTCTAATAAACATTCTACAAGTTTGCCTTACGAGGTCAATTACGATTTAGTGGTTAATGCAATCCTCACTGTCATAGTTTCGGCTTTGTGCCACAACCAAGCTGCGCTTAGTAAATAACTCCGAAACTTCGTTGTGATGTAGCTTGTCTCGCTAGATCAATTACGACTGAATAATGAGTTCGATCCTCACTAGGTGTCATATACTTTCAATTTTATGCCACATGTAAGCTACCTTTAGAAAAAAAAAACGCTATTTTACTTTTTTTTTTCATTAAAATCACACAGCGTCTCAGATATGATTTTACCGTCTTCCCTAGCGATCAAAACGAAATAGTTAATTATGTATGAGGTATTGGTAGGACGTCTTTCTTTCTTTTTCATTTCTTTCTTTCACTGAAACCGCCCAGCGTCTCTGATATGATTTCCCCCACCTTCCTCGTGATCAAAACGAAATAGTTCATTATTTATGAGTCAAGGCATGGCGTACCTGCTAACTAAACAAGGGACCAAGGAACAACGTAAACTATAATATGATGAAACGAAGACTAAATCTGTACAACACATCAGCCACGAAAATATCACCGATTCACATCTGGAGCAGAGTTCAATATACCCGCGAGACAAACAGACGCTGATTAGATCTCAGATTGTCGCTTTCTTTCTACCAGTATTGCATGGAAAAATATCCACTGGTGCAAACGACTACAAACATTAAAAAAAGAAAATGTTTTTTTTTCATTATCTATTCTTTGTTCAGAACTACATTAGCGATAAGCCTTTAATATAACAAAACTATTTCTTCTAAATCAGTAATCATAAATAAATGAATTATGTACGTTTGAGAACATAACATAGATAAAAACAGTCAGGGATTCCTTTAAACCGAGTATCATTATGTTATGACAAACGAATTAGAGACTCTCTTTTTAAGTTAAGAAACAGGCCCGCTGCAAAAGAGACGGTTTTCGCAGACAAATATTTTTGGTATAAATATCACTCATCTCATTACGAATATTCATTGTTTACGTTGAAGGTTCATACAATATCCATTTGAAGGACAACGCCAAATCTAACCATGTTAGCTGCTAGTGTCAATTTAACGGGACAGGGTCTTATTCCTGTAGAAGCATCAGGCCGCAACCATACGAGGTAAAGCTGCTATGATGTCGCATCATACCATCCAGGGCTAGTTGGCACCTACAGCTCTACTATTTACACAAGTGGAATTGGCATGATGTCATTTACAAGGATATTACTATAACCTGAATGCGCATGATCTCCATTCATTAATTCCATTCTACGAGCTGTTGTAACAGAGTTTACACTAGCCAAAATTATACCCTAGGTATTTCTTCATTAGATATTTATACACGGAATATAAGTTACAGTAGGCCAGTTTACACCCCTGTATATAATATTGATTAGGCTAGAATATTTTCCTTCTATGTAATTATAGATATGTTAATGTATCGTAGATACGATAGCCGATGCTTTGGTTCATGTCTAGGGAGTTTTTTTTTTTTTCGTTTCTATTCCGATTCTTTGATTTGCATATTACTTCTGGATACCTATTCCGTTTGTATTTAGAGAGCAAGTTTGGGTTTGATTTGGTTTGGTTTGTTTTGTTTTAAGGCATATCAACCTCAATGGTTTATTTAACGCCGACAGCATTTTTATTGCTGGTAATATTTTTTTGTCAAAAATCTATTTCTGGCAATAATTTTTTCCTTAAAAAAATAATAATAATTTATTAATAGTAATAATTCAAAAAAAAAAAAAAAGTATTGCTGGTAATATTTTTTTCCTCAAAAATGTATAACTGGTAATATTATTTTCCAAACAGATATTGCTTGTAGTATATTTTTTCAAAAACGTATTGTTGGTAATATTTTTTTTTCAAAAATTTATTGCTGGTAATAGTATTTTTGTTCAAAAATGTTTTACTGATAGTAATTTTTTACAAACTATTTCTTGTATTAAAACCTATTTTTACACTTTCGTAGTCTTTTTACTGGGGTTAACTATTTGTCCATAGCTAGGACCCTAACAGGTGCGACCACCCCGGGTCAGGGTGGATGTAGGAACACTATTAATTATGAGGTGGTTCCATGCTCCTCCAAATCTCCTGATCAGATGCCTTGCTGCTGGATGTAGTTTATCGTCATATCGAGGACGGGGCAAGTTTGGGATTAGATTTAGTTCCCACACCCCTCTTTTTTTTTATTCAAAAATCAATTTCATTATAAATAAATTTCCATATACTAGATCACTGTTCGTTAACTTTTTTTTAAAACTTCAATGTTCACTTGTAGAATAACTAGAACACCCGGACAAAATAGAAGTTTTAATGAAGAAAAATTATTTTGAAATTTGAAAATAAGAACTAAGTCTCTTGGAATAAGCATTTATTTTTAAAATATTACTTTTTATATTTAAGTATCCACTGTAGTTGGTGTATTTTTTTCATCGCGCCCACGTCGCTACACAAGGTCGAGGTATAGAGTGGGTTTAGTTGCAATATCGTGGAAAGTTTGCCCAAACCCCTCAGCACCTCTCCTTTTGGGGAAGCTACAGGCGCAGAGCAATAAACCCAACCCCCTTCCGAACGAGAGGTACTGCCTGGGAAGGACACTCTCGCCCAGATGCATGGGCTGAATATGTTTTTAAGCTTCCCGGCATGTGCCAGGTAAATATAAACAGTAGTTGACTTATGAAGTAAATATCCTTTAATGGCTACCATTTGTTGTTTAGTATTCGCAACGAAGGTGAGCCGTACAGTTTTCATTTAAAGTGATTTATGAAAACAATGATAACAAAGTTGCAATATGAACTCTGGTAAAGACATGCAATGATAACAGCAAAATTGCAATATGAGCACTGGTAAAAATGATGCTGAAAACATTAGGTTTATAATACTCAGAAGTTCATACCCTCAAGGACGTATGGCACAGTGGATAAAGGCGTTGGTTAGATCCCGTGACAGACCCAAAAGAAGGTGAGTTCAATACCTGGTTAAGGCAGTGGAGAACTTTCAGAGGGAAAAATTAGCAGGAGATAACTGACATCTATCAAACATGACACGGGGAACTAGAACAGTCTACCTCAGTTCGAAATTCCAACCACCTGAAGAAGGCCGAAACGTTGTGACAAATATGGCGACAAAGATGAGGACAATAGTCCGACTAATGTAAATACTGTACACAATACCTCATAGACAAATCGCCTATTTTCTTTTTAGAGAGACCTATAATACCTTTAGTTCTTTTTATGGAAGCCAAAAAGGAAAGAATTATTCACTCCGTCGGAAAGATTACGGAATTTAGCCTCTAGTTTAAATTATCAAATGATAAATATTTGACATAGACATGTGCTTGATGTCTAGCTTTTTAAAATATATATATTTTTTTAAATTAAAAAATGTAATTCGTGAATTACACTTTTGTTAATTTGGGGATCATCTGGTTATCTTTCAGGGTGCATTAGTGCGACTGGAGGCACCAGTTGAGAATCGCTTCTCTTGATGACTGAGCTTATATTTTATTTTAATCATTTCACCCCAAGCATGATATAAATGCTACTAGTACGCAGGGGGTCAAAGAGAGTGAAAGCGAGAGAAAATGCTGAGTATAGAGAGAATTGATGAAAGGACAACAGGCGAATGAGATTCAAAAACATAGAGTTTGGCAATTTACTTTGCACTTACATTTTCGAAGATTGTAGTTATCAGGGAAGCAAGAAATCGGAAGGAAGTTCTGCAAGCAGGAAGAAATAGAAGAAAAAAACTGTTGGAGAAGAAGTGGCGGTTACATTTAACTATTTTAACAATAAACGAGTAGGGTCTTAGATGGTAATCTAATGGCACGCTTAAATTCAGGTAGTTTTAGCACCAGGTAAAAACGCACGTCAAAGCAGTTAGAAAAAATATTTGTAGAAACGACAGAGGGAAGCAACGTCAGAAAGTGAAATCGAGATGCATTATATTACAGATCTTTCTTTGAATTTTGACAAGAACCTCGAGATGAATAGCAGAAACAATCAGGCCAGATATGGCAGCCGTATTCAGTGCATTGACGACTGGTAGATTTGTAAATTTTAAAGATGGACTCAAACGATAACGAATATCTGGCACGACACAGTGAACTAACTTTCCTTACATTAGATGCAGCCATTCGTTCGATGCCGTTGCTCCACTTCAAGTCAGTTGAAAATGTGTGGCCAAGAAGGCTCTGTGTGTTACTATCCAGCAGTCTACAATCAGCCATACTGATAACAGACAAAGGTTTTCTCTATGGTTGTTAAATGAAAGGGGTTGTGTTTTGGCGTCGTTAAAATTTAAAAAAGATATTTCTTGCACTAGTGAAGCACTGACTGGAGGCCCTTTTCAAGAGCATCAGCCAGGTATACTTTGTCAGCTCTGACGGAATTGCTATTGAGACAGGAGTAAATGGTAGTGACATCTGCATAAATATATACTTGGGAACTGATGACATCAGGAATATCGTTGATGAAAATCATAAACATTGTAGGATCCAGGATATAAACTTTGGGCACATAGACGCTAGTGTGATAGGGTTCTGGAAACAAACTGTTTAACCGACCCTCATTTCACAATTTGTTAAAGAAAATTTACCCGAAAGTTGTGTTATTTAAACATGTTTTTCATTTCTTTGTAGAAACATTGATACATATTGAAAGACTAGGTCCATTATGTAACATTCTAATTAAGAAAAACTATTTACTGATAAAAAATAATTTACTAAGCGTGACTTAGATTTGGCACATTGCCACAATTGGTGAGAACCAAGCGAAGAGCAAACTCACTGCTCAGTCGTATTGGATTTACACAAGATAAGCTGGCTGAACTTTACGCCACATCGAAGTGCCAAGTAAGGGTGTTTGGTACAAAACGGCAAGCATGGAGAATCCAGTGAAGTCTAAACCCGCTTATCATAAAAGATCTACTGACACAAGCTTGTTAATCATTACACCATATCAAAGTAATTTTGCTTATACTATTGACAATAATACTCTGTATCAACAGGAATAGTTATGTATACTTTATGCTTAGTCATTTTATACGAATATGATTATTTATATTCACAACAATATTTACCATGTACAAGGCCCGAGAGTCACTCGACGTAGGAAGTTGCCGAGTCTCAGGCAGATTTTATGAGGATATGTATGCAATATAACGGTTAAGACTAATCTTGAATAGGTTAATTTTGAGTAATCGGGAAATCATCATTTTGGGAGTCGGTCCCATAATGTTGCGGTTCGTTGAAAGAAGCTATTCACCAATGGAATACAAAGAGAACAATGGTGGTACGCGACAATGAATGGCTTTCCGCTGTGAAGGTTAGAACTGAAGGAACTAATGAATGTAATTCGTCTGAACACATTCGAAATAGGAACAAAGGAGCGGGAGGCTTGCAACATGGCGCCTATAGGAAAGGGATTCACGGTCGAAAGTTATTCATCGCCTACAAGGAGGTGCGGACCCTTTTGGACTTTGCAAAGAAGGGAAATGGAAGTATGGGCGTCTCCTAATCCGATAAGGCAGAGTACTGCATATTTAGTTCTAGGATAGTCGGTGGTAGCAGGTACTTACTGAAGCGGTATAGGAAACTGTCCATTTTTTCAGCATCTTTAGCGATGGATCGTATGTACGAATATGGTCTGGGTTGAGCTTAAGTCACAAAAGGCGCTCAAGGAACTGGACCTCCCTGAGA
>CAHIKZ030004213.1:1417500-1470000 GCA_903632075.3 Acanthosepion pharaonis
TGTGTATGGCGGCGGATGGAGAGAGTAATGGGCAGAATTGAAAATTACAATAAATGTATGCCTATATGATCGCATGCATAAATCTTTTTATGATTATGTACAAGATTTTCACACGATATATAAATCGAACAATACCAGATGGGTTTAACAATCTTAATTCCCACGCGTAAAGGCTCCAGCTGGTGTCTACACGTTTTATACTCAAACTGTAACACCTCTTTTACTGTTCTGCTCTGTGAACATGCGCAGTGATTCCATTAACGCGTACAAAGCTTCGCACCAAAATAAAGATTCGAATGATGGCGTGTAAATTCACGATCCTGTTCGCAAAAATATTTATCGATTAAGTCCGTGTTCGTGTGTCTGTTAAAGCTTTGTTTTGGTGTATTTCCTTAAGTTTGTCTACATATATGCGTGTGTCGTATTTACAGTGTTCTGTTATTATCTGTGTGCATATTATAAAAATACACAATTGCCAGGTGAATGTCTATTTTCGGCTTGTGCGTTGTTTCGGTATTTAGCCACAGGTATCTTGTTTCTTGAAGAATGTCAGTTACAATTATAGAGTGAATAAGATGCCAGGCTTACATTGTTTAAGTATAAATATTTCTTCCGCTTCCTCTGCTTTGTGACCATTGTTCCATTGCCTCAGCATTTCGATCAGAGTACTTGCGTTAAATGGCCACTTTAGCAAGTTTGTTCTCGCTTAAAAGTGAAAGGGGATAATTTGATGTGGTTAGATGCTGAAGGCGCGGATAAGGAGTGAAGGAAAAGCGGAAAGAAAGGGGAATACATTTATCCGTAAAAAAAAAGAAGAAGATAAAAGAAAATAATAACATGGTAAATGAAAGAACGTATGCTAAAAGGAAGGTAGAAAAGGAAGGACGGCTGCCTGCGGGGAATGAAGTAAGGGAAGAAGGGACGGACATAAGTTAAAAAGTAAGAAAATATAAAAAGGAAGGAAGGAATGGGAGGGAAGGAGTAAAATGTTAAAAGTAGGAACAAAGAAGGGGAGTACGGAAGAAAAAGTAGAGAGATTAAATGATGTAAAAAGAAGGGGGAAAGGAGGAAGGTGTAGAAAAAAGTGGGGGAAGAAGGAAGATGTAGAAAGAAGGGGTAAAGAAGCTGTAAAAGGACGGGGAAAGAAAGAAGAGGCAAAAGTAAGGTGAAAAAAAAATTGGGAAGGAAAATGTAGAAAGAAGTGGGGAGAAGGAAGATGTAGATAGAAGGGGAAAGAAAGAAGATATAAAAAGAGGGGGAAAGAAGAAAGATATAAAGTAGGAGAAAGAAGAAAGATATAGAAAGAAGGGGGAAAGAAAGAAGGGGAAAAGAAGAAAGATGTAAAAAGTAGGGGGAAAAGAATGTAGAAGTAGAAAGAAGGGGGAAAGTAGGAAGATATAGAAAGAAGGGGAAAGAAGAAAGACTTAAAAAGTAGGAGAAAGAAGAAAGGTGTAGAAAGAAGGGGAGGAAGATAGATGTAAAAAGTAGGGGGAAATAAGGAAGATACTATAGAAGGCGGAAAGAAAGAGGATGTAGAATGAAGGGGGACGAAGAAAGATGTAAAAAGTAGGAGGAAAGAAGGTAGAAGTAGAAAGAAGGGGGAAAGTAGGAAGATATAGAAAGAAGGGGAAAGAAGAAAGACTTAAAAAGTAGGAGAAAGAAGAAAGGTGTAGAAAGAAGGGGAGGAAGATAGATGTAAAAAGCAGAGTGAAAGAAGGAAGATACTAAAGAAGAGGGAAAGAAGATATAGAATGAATTGGAGGAAGAAAGATGTAAAAAGTAGGAGGAAAGAAGGAGAAGTAGAAAGAAGGGGAAAGTAGGAAAAGAAGGGAAAGAAGAAAGACTTAAAAAGTAGGAGAAAGAAGAAAGGTGTAGAAAGAAGGGGAGGAAGATAGATGTAAAAAGTAGGGGGGAAATAAGGAAGATACTATAGAAGGGGGAAAGAAAGAGGATGTAGAATGAAGGGGGAGGAAGAAAGATGTAAAAAGTAGGAGGAAAGAAGGTAGAATCAGAAAGAAGGGGGAAAGTAGGAAGATATAGAAAGAAGGGGAAAGAAGAAAGACTTAAAAAGTAGAGGGAAAGAAGAAAGGTGTAGAAAGAAGGGGAGGAAGATAGATGTAAAAAGTAGAGGGAAAGAAGGAAGATACTAAAGAAGAGGGAAAGAAGATATAGAATGAAGGGGAGGAAGAAAGATGTAAAAAGTAGGAGGAAAGAAAGTAGAAGTAGAAAGAAGGGGGAAAGTAGGAAGATATAGAAAGAAGGGGAAAGAAGAAAGACTTAAAAAGTAGGAGAAAGAAGAAAGGTGTAGAAAGAAGGAGGAAGATAGATGTAAAAAGTAGGGGGAAATAAGGAAGATACTATAGAAGGGGGAAAGAAAGAGGATGTAGAATGAAGGGGGAGGAAGAAAGATGTAAAAAGTAGGAGGAAAGAAGGTAGAAGTAGAAAGAAGGGGGAAAGTAGGAAGATATAGAAAGAAGGGGAAAGAAGAAAGACTTAAAAAGTAGAGGGAAAGAAGAAAGGTGTAGAAAGAAGGGGAGGAAGATAGATGTAAAAAGTAGAGGGAAAGAAGGAAGATACTAAAGAAGAGGGAAAGAAGATATAGAATGAAGGGGAGGAAGAAAGATGTAAAAAGTAGGACGAAAGAAAGAACGTGCAAAAAGGAGGAGGGAAGAAGGAAGATGTAGAAAGGTGGGAGAAAGAAAGAACATAAGGAAAGGAAAGGAAGGAAGAAGGGGATAAAGGAAGAAATAATGGAAAAACGGACAGATGAAAGAATGAAGGAAGGAAGAAAGAAAGGAAAGGGTGGGAGAAAGACGGAGGAAAAAAGAAAGATGAGGATGTAGAAAGTAGGAAAGGGAGTAATAAATAAAATACAGAAATCGGAAAATGGACGAATGATTTTAGTGTTAGCAATCGCAGAGAAAAATGCTTAAGGAAAGCGATATTGAAAAACAAAAAACAAAAACAGCAAATATTAACCAAAGTGAAGGACACAGCGATAAATAAATAAAAACAAAGGTAACATGAAAAATACTTTACCTGAAAGAAAAATATGCAATACCCCGTGAATTGTAAATATGTAAGCGAATGAGACATTTGTTTTACTTTAATATGTATTTCGCGTTATTCGGCGTCAACAGAAAATACTTTTATTTGACAAAAACAAAATATACGTGAACGTGATTCGCTTTAAGCAGCTGCACTCCTGTTCAGAGGAGCTCTTCGTTGTGCAAACTTAACTTTATGGATTTAAGCGCAGTACTAGATTCGTAGGAGCCACATTAGAGCCGTGTTCGAATTCCAGTAGAGTTAATTACTTTCTAATTTCTTATATCCTTGGGAAATTTATGGATCCATCACTTTTTCCCACAGCCTCGGAGAAGGTATCAATCCATCTTTTCTCCCCCAACTATGGGTAAATAGCAGGACGGTCTTCTATAGCCATGAGTGACAATTGGCCTAGGAGAAGGAAACCTCTGAATGCAAAACTGTATATAGACCAGGTGAAGCATGTAATATACAGCTAAGGGGAGGATTGTTTGCATGGATTCGATGATCCCGATTACTGTAGAATAGATTGGCCAGAAAGTCTAATCAATTTACAATTGAATTGGTTAGACATTACTGTTCCATGAGAAATGTCTCTTTACTCGTAGTTTTCTCTTCCGGCTCTAAAATTCCCGGCTAACGTTGATATTGAAAGATTTAAATGCAATGTCAATCATCATCTATTTTCTTCCTGATTACTCTTCTTTTTTTTTTAGTTCCTTCGTAATGTGTTTTGTTTTCTAATTCTTTTACACACTGTCTTGGTGGGGATGCGTTCGATTAAAAAAGAATATGCCTATCGAACTTAGATTCAATTAATTTCAACTTTCGTTCAAAGTTTATTGTTTCAATGCTAAATTAGTGAAACTAAAAAAAATATATATATTACAAGAGGCCGTTATATTAATCTTAGAATCGATATAGATTATTGCTATTTCAATTTATATTTCTTTGAATAAATTGTATCGTCAACGTCCCGAAGGGACACTGCAAATAAAAGAAGATAGAAAATTGATGAAAAGCAGAAAGATTAAGAAATATTATGTTCAGCTGCTCGAAAGACTGTTGATTAGAACGAGATTCACAGTAAAATTAATATCCTTGTAAAATTTGCACCCATTGTTATATTATTGAGATTCTTTAATGAATAATCGAGTAATCTATACCACGGCAAAGATAAATGGAATTTTGTGTACACTATGAAAACTTTCTATGTTACACGATGTGATCATACGTTGGTTTATTATATGTTCGAAAGGCTTCGATCAGCGTGCACGTGATATGTCATAACGGAAATAACGTTACCGACTGTGGATGTAATGTTCAAAAGTCGCCACTGATCAAAACTTGTGTATGGTCTCCGGTATCTCTTTGAATCAAAAATACTTTTTATCTTCTTCTTCTGCATTTGTAATTATTGCAAACTGTTGGTCTTCTGTTCAGCATCATATTCAGAATATGAATATGAGTTAACGTCACTGAGATGCTAGATTTTAATTTGAAGGAACACGAGGAGCGCACATAGGTAAATTTATGTATTTTATGCGTGAGAATAATTTACATGAAAAATATACCAAAGTTCCTGTACTTTATTTCCTAAACAACTAAAGCATTATCACTATATCTGTGGCGCGAACTGGTGTTTGGCTGACTATGGTTGTCGCTTCGCAGAGGGGCACATCAACAACTGTCTTCAGGCCTGGTGCCGGCATTATTCTTTTTTTAGCTTAAGCAACATTACACAAAGAAGCACACACGCATACACACGTACACACACACACACATATATATGTGTGCGTGCGCGTCCGTATGTGTGCGCGTGTGTGCATGTGTTTTCAGTATGTACATATATATATATATATATATATATATATATATATATATATATATATATATATATATATGAAGGTTAATTTAAGCATATTTATTTTTAGATAAACTCACAGTGACTGAAAGAACTCAATTGATTTACCGAAGAGTCTTTCATCATTATGTAATAGTATATATATATATATATATATATATATATATATATATATATATATATATATAGTGTGTGTGTGTGTGTGTGTGTGTGTGTGTGCACGCGTGTGTGTGTGGATAGATAGATAGATAGAGAGAGAGAGAGAGAGAGAGAGAGAGAGAGAGAGAGAGAGAGAGAAGAAGAAATAGTGACAGAAAGGTTCGCATGCTCTTTTTTATCTCGCAAGGTATTCTAATTGGCCTCTGCCGTAGCCTATGATTTTTTTTTGTGGGGAGCATAGAAATAAGCACAGAATATCGATAATTACTCTTTTGGTTGTTTTATATTTGTTGCTGTTTTTACAGTTTGTTTTTGAACAGTTCTATGTGTGTTACTGTTCACACCCACTCATAACATTATCGTACATTTTTGAACAGTAAGACTTTCTTTAACATTTTTTTACTCGTCATCAAAGATTCTTGCTTGCACTGATGCACAGATCTCGTGTTATGACATTAATTCGGTTTCTCTTCTGTCAGTAGGACGCACAGTATTTCTCTTTGACTTTTCATTTTTTTGAATTGTTTTTAGATTATTTAACGCGAATTATTTAACCTTTCGGATTCGATTCTTTTGTCTCAGTTTTTTTTTATTATTTTCTTTTGTTTCTCTGTAACTTGTGACTGCCTTAGAATTCCATAGTTTATATCTTCATCGTTTTATCTTATTGAAAACCAGAGAAAAATAACTAAATCAAAGGCGTTTGTTTTTTCAATCAATTTCACCCCAAGCAAGACATTAAACCCACTATGACACAAGGGTTTACTGAGTGTGGAAGAATTAGTAAACAGAAAGTTTACTAAGGAACAAGAGAAGTGTATTCAGGAGCAAAACGTGAAAGCGTTTGACATTGCGTTTAAATTTTTGAAGATTAAAGTTGGCTAGAAAGCATGGAATCGAAAGAGACTTTCGCAAGTGAAATGTACGAGAAAAGGAAACTATTAGCATAAAACTTACGGTTACAAATAGCCAACTCAACTGCAAATTAGTGAGAGCTCATCTACACTCTAGTATTTTACTTAAAATCATAACGACTAAAGACTATGGGGAAGAACTCATCCGAGCAATTGACATGAAAATATTTATAGAAAAATCACAGGCGACTTTACACGATATGGATATTATCTTGTTCTTAGCTAAATCTATAAAAGATAAATCCTTAAACAACACTCAAACAAAGAAAGACTCTCTAGACGGCATGGAAATAACGAGAGATGTTATTGGCGGACGCTCCCATTAATCTCAGTAGATGTAAAAAATTAGATTTTGAGAGAAAGAGAGGAAAAAAGAGCAAGTCATGCGAAACTGGATACAACAGGTAAATAAGACTGAAAAAAAAAAAATTAATAAGTAAGAAATGTACACCTGCAGTTGGTATATAAAATGTCCGTACCTGAAATGTCACAATTGCATGAGACTTTGTTTATGGCGATGAACTCTGGTCGGGAGAGTTTTATTTTGGAAGACGCTGACACATGTGTCTACCAACAACGAAAAACTGACGAGAAAAAAAAAAAAAAAAACAAGCCCCGTGACAAATGCGCAGAGTGAGAAAAAAATTAGAAAGTGTCTTGCTGCGTGAAATGACGATTTAATTTCCACTAAACTACGCAGGTCAGGCAATGACACAAAGTCGCAACGACTTTATTTTCCATTTTTTTTTAAAGTCATATTTTCCCCAGGCGAAAAATCCTCTTATAACAAATAATGACAGTGGGGTGTGTCAGACAAAATTTGTATTCAATCAGAAAAAAAAGTTCCTGACCACTTGTCGGCGATGAAGTGGGGACATAAGTTGCAAAACTTTCCGACTCCAATCTGTTTTCTTTCTTTTTTAATACAAATGTTCACACACTATATGACCCAAGAGCCACTCAATGTAGGGAATTACTTTATGGAGTTGTATGAGTCTAAGAATAGGCAAGAAGTGAAGTTCATGAGGTCATGCACGAAAGATAAAGATTGACTCTAGACTTGGAGAAGTCAAGATTGTAGCGATTCTGAAAACATTGTGTCGGAAGACAGTTCCTCAAAGGCGCTGTTTTTGGGAAGAAACTGTGGAACTTGGGAAGAAACTGCTTCTTACTCCTTCAGTCACCGGTTGAACAGTTTTGCAAGAATTGGAGTCAACTTCCAATCACTTGCTTCTCTGATAGCTATAATCTTCAAATATTCAAATGTAATGTCAATCGACATCTTCAGATGCTTTGACCTTGATCCCTGTCCTTTTCTTTATCCTTTTCTCAAACACTCCTCTTTACTCTTACTTTCACTCTCTGTAAGCCCTTGCTTGGGGTGATTTGCTTAATGATAAAAAATAAATAAACAAACTCTGGGCTGATATTCATAGAATCGTCAGCAGATACGAGTAAATTTATCGGATTTCAGCGTCACGATATATTTACAGAAAACTTGCCATAGAGACAAAAAGTTCCATCATATGCTATGCCTCCACCGAAGAAGAAAAAAGCGGCGGTAGCGACTACTAGTACTTCTTCTTCTTCTTCTTCTTCTTCTTCTTCTTATTATTATTATTATTATTATTATTATTATTATTATTATCATCCTTCTTCTTTAGTATAGGGGATACTACCAATCGCAATATTGATCTAATTAGTATTGGTTGTTTCTTTCAGTTGCAGCTGATTGCATCGGTTATCGTATGCCATCGATCATTGAAAGTCAGACCAATGTACCGTACAGTTAATTACCTATCTTTACAACTGACGGATCTCTGCCTACACCAGTTGATTTTAGCACTAATTTTTGTTCTGATAGGTGTATAGGTTTTTTTTGTTATCTGTCTCGTAACAATTAGCATCACCGGCTAGGGCACAACTGCTAGAGTATCTCTTCAAATATTAAGAGGAAGCAAGCAACTCAACCACGTCGGTGTACTTAATCATGGAGTCTCAAGCGTCGTATATTCACAGGTAATATGACATTACTCAGCACTGTATGCGAGTAATTTAATATACATTTTAATTAAAGATTTAGCAGATTTCAGGTCGTGAAAGCTTTATCAACGCACGCGTTATTATAACCATATATCGGTGAACGAGTCTCTTCTAATGAATAATTCCGGACAATTATAATGATGATGTTTGAGATAGAGAGAGAGAATAGCTGGGACGAAGGTGTACATGACATAACGGCGCGGTATAAACATATCTATATCTGTAGAGAATAATGGATTTTGCATTTAGGTGTATGAATTGTAAAAGTTAAAAGTTTTCCCAAAGATGGAGACGTATGCTTAATAGATTTAAGTTGGAGCAAGTTATACCAACAGGATTTGCAAAAAGAACTATGCGATTAACTTCATCAATATATGCAGCCAACAAAGGGAAAATGAAGGGTAGGGGTTGCTTTTAACTTCGGAAACGATTTATTTATAATTTTATTAAACTTTCTCAGCATTGCATGTGAATATGCAGAGAAGATTTAGAGATATAAGCAAGGAAATTGGCACTGGAATTCATGAGGCCGTCCAAGCATTGTTTCGCTGCTTCAAAACCGTGGAAACTAATTGCGCATGCGTGAATAGCTAAAATCCATTTGTTGAAAACGATAAAACTTCATCTTTTCTATTTCTTTTATTCCACTTTGCCTCGCTATTTCTATACATGCATTATGAAATACGTCATTGTTTGTAATTTGTAATATTTATAAAGGAAGAGGGCTCAAAATAGGGAATGGATGGCGAACACAGTTATAAAATGAGTGCAGATGTAAACAGACTGTTCATACAGACCGCCAGTTTCACGGCACAATCGAACAAAAGACGATAGCCTCATGATCATTCGGAGCACCAGTCACTATTCAATGTTGAATTCTACATCCACACATTTATCTCCTCTGTCCCCCACTATATCTATCTATCTATCTATCTATCTATATATATATATATATATATATATATATATATATATATATATATATATATATATATGGGGAATCCTTTTTATACATGTTCCATTAAAGACGACACATAAGGTAATACGATTAATTTTTTTTTATTTCATTTTTCTTGTGCTCGAACAAGTGTGTTTTTTCTTGACACAGAGTGCGTAGAAACTGTCCAAATGTTCTGTAATTTCGAGCGCTTTCGGCTATAATTTTAGCCATTATCAAGGATGATTTTATTTTATTTTTTAACTGGGTTTATGGGTTGTGTTTATATGTATCTAGAGTTAAAGGGATGTTTTATTTTCCGAACACAGTCAGTACATTGTGGGCGTGTTCTTAGTTAATATTACTAAGTGTTGGCTTTTTCTTTTTCTTTTTTTTTATTATTATGCCTTCCATTATTTTTAATCATTTTTACAAGTGGATGAGATTATTCTGCTTGTATCTTCTACTAGCACTTTTCTGATGGAGTCTGTGTGTATGTTTAAATGAGTAATAACGGAGCTATGTTCGGATCGGTGTAACGTAAGTCGTCTGGATAGGCACGAAGTATATATATATATAAGTAATGAAAATCTTGGTATCCGTATGGATAATCGCAAGGCGGATGAAATCCGGAGAGCTCAATGGTAAATCAGAGCGAATAATTTAATTTATCCTTATCTTCTGCATATCCGAACGTTACAGCTGTTCTTTTAGCTATTATCACGAATGATTTTTATTTTTAACAGAATGTATGGATTTTTATGTATGTAACTATAATTGTAGGAATGATTTTCTTTTACGAACACTCGTGGCCGTGAAGGTTTAAAGCATGCTCAGGTCGGATCCAACAAGCGTTTCTCCCGAGAAAGGCAGGGGGCACAGTTTCGTATCCTGAGAAGTGGGGGCACAGTTTCGTATCCTGAGAAGTGGGGACAGAGTTTCGTATCCTGCACTAATGACATTTTTCCTCTTACGATATTATGATGTAGTGGTTTCACAGTGGAGGTTTGTATTTGTACTGTCGGTCCCAAAATAGGTTCGACGTACAAAACGTTATGTACTTGATATAATAGGTAATGGCGCAGTAATCTAGTTGTGGTGGCTGATACTTTAGTATCCGACTAACTGTCGTCCGACATCGACTGACCGACCCACTCACTGCCGACTGACTTGTTACTCTTGCTACTCCCACTTATTATAGGTGGGAGATTCTATTAACAATAGAATAGGTGTGTTTCACTATAACAGATGTTTCTCGGATATTCAGGATGGTAGACGAAAATTAGTAAATATACCATTATATAAACAAAAGGGAGCGTCTCACATCACACACAGAAACACGTATATATATATATATATATATATATATATATATATATATATATATATATATATATATATATGTGTATGTGTGTGTGTGTGTGCGTGTGTGTGTGCATAAGTATGTATTAGTGGAATGAATGTAAAACATAATCATAAAAATACACTTTAGTGCTGGTTCACCACAGCAAAGAAAAGAATCAATATAAGCTTAGATCTGTAAATCCTTCGTTTTTCAATTATTAAGTTTAAAGAAGGATTACGACAGATGGCGTGGTGTCCACATGTAGAATAGTTTACCTTTTTCATTCGTGTACATTTTTGGTTAGTGTATGTTACGGAGTTAACCGAGAAGTGTTCTGTTTAACAATGCCAGGATATTCGTATCATGAATGTGACTTTTAAATACGGCCGTGCGAATAGTAATGGACACGAGGCTGCATGGCTCTATCTGATTGCGTTTTGCCGAGTCCTCCAACCTTTGCCGCTGTCTGTCATCATGTTGCTGAGACAGGATCCCTGGAACCACAAACTGTTGATCGAGGAAGACCGAGATCAACTTGTACGCAATGCCACGAATAACACATTCTACATGCTGTAGGATCGATCCAGGTATCAGCACACGTCGTGGACCTAGCTTGTCATACATCTCATAGTATCGTGTTTTCTCCTTTGATCATTCACCAACGGAAAAATTTTGTCGATGGTTCATTGCATAAAACGTAGATCTGTTGTTTTCTCTTCAGTCTTGTTTACAGATGAGGAAACATTAGGAAGAGATTGAATAACAATTTTACACAACTAAAATACGTGGCCATCCCCATGGTACCAATAACAGGCCAGACACCAGCTTACGATTCTTTTTAAGGCAGTTCACCCCGAGCAATGCAGGAGTGCCACTAGCACTCAAGAGGATTAAGAACAAGAGTAAAGCGGCATGTTTGAGGAAAGGATAGAGAGAAGGACGGGGAAGCTCAGGGTGTCAGATGTCGATTTACATTTCACTGGAATATTTGTAGATTATAGTCATCGGGGAAGCTAGTAAGAGGAAGGGATTTCCATAGACATGAAGTGAAGAGGAGAAGACGCTGTTTGAGGAGAATAGACGTTTATATTTAACCATTTTGACAGTGAAAGAGTGGGACCGAAATGCTAGCCTGGTAGCTCGTTTAAATTCAAGTAGTCCGGGAACCAACCAAAGTAGTTCAACGGAACAACTGCAGTGAAAAGGCTTGTAGAAGAGACAGAAGGATGCAACGACACGTCTGTGGGATAGCGATTGTAGACTAGATGCTAGATCAGGACGTATTATCTTGCATATTCATCTCTGGGGTTTGTCGAAGACCTCCAGGCGTACAGCAGGAGTACCAGACCATATATGACAGCAATATTTCATGCAAGGACGGATTTATAGATTTGAAGGATGGAATTTTCTTTGAGGTAGATGAAGCTATTGATTCAATGTATTTATTCCACCTCATGTCAGATGGCAGCTTAAGACCAATCAGGAGTAATTAGGCACTCTCAAGGAGTTGGGAATCAGCCATTCTGATGGGAGGTAGGAAGTTTTCTCTATGGTGTGTAAAGGAGAACAATTTCGTTTTGGAGGCGTTAACGTTTACAAGCCATTTACTGCCCCAGTCAGCCAGAGACTGGAGGTCATTTTCGAGATCAGCAGCCAGGCTTATATACCAGATTTCCTATTGAGGCAGGTGTAAATAGTGGTATCGTCCGCGTAGATGCGTACTTGTGAAATGATGACATCAGGAATGTCATTGACGAAGATCAGGAACGGTGCTGGGCCCAAGATAGAGCCTTGGGGAACACAAACGTTCATGACAAAAGAGCCGGAGTAGTATCCGTTTAGGACGAACTTCTTTTCACAGTTTGACAGGAATTCTTCTATTAAGTTAAATAATCGCCCTGTAATACCGTATCTCTGAAGCTTACGAAGAAGGCCAGCATGCCAAACCCTCTCAAACGCTTTAGAAATGTCTAGAGCCACGGCACGAGCTTCTCCAATATTGGTGAGTTTTTGGTATAAAACTTCAGTTATGACCGTGACCAGTGGAAACTCTATTGCTTGTCGAAGAGAGGATTATGTGTAGTAAGGTGCTTAACCACTTCGGCGTTGATTAAAGCCTCGAAGACTTTACCGAAGAGTGGTAGAAGACTGATAAGACGGTAGTTAGACGGGTCGGAAAGGTCACAAGAATTCTTAAAACAGGCACAACAGATGAGGATTTCCAACAGGCTGGAGAGCAAGAGTCGGTGAGGCAGTAGTTGTAAAGTTTAGAGAGGACAGGAGCCAGTTCAGGAGCACATTTCTTCAGGACAATGGCCGATATCCTGTCCCCACCACTAGCCTTATGGGTGTATAATTTAGAGATGATGCCCAATACCATCGTTGGGGTTATGTGCATCTCAAGCGGTAGAGCCTCAGATTTAAGGGGGAAGTCCGGTGTGGGTAGTACACCAGATGAGCCAAGCGTTGAATTGTATGAGAACTTAGGAGCAAAGCATTCAGCTTTATCAGCTGAGGAGGTCAGGACCGCAAATTAATTGAATAAAGTGGGTATTGAGATGAGTGCAGCATGGTACGACAAGACTCGAGGATGGAGGTAAAAGAGAGATCAAGAAGGGAAGCCTTACCACCATGGTTGGTGGAGAAATGCTTAGGCAAGTCAACCATTTGTGGGAGATTGAAACGTTAAATATTTTTATGCCAGGAATGTCATTTACAGTGAGTTTAAGCCAGTTGATATCGTAGGCATTGAATTCACCAAGCACAAATATGTTTGCAGATGAATGTAGAGAGATAGCCTTGTCTAAACATTGTATGAGAACTTACGAGCAATGCATTCAGCCTTATCAGCTGAGGAGGTGAGGAACACAAATTGGTTGAATAAAGCGGGTGTTGTGGGTTTGCTGTTGTTTAGCACGCTTTTGCAGAGTCTCCAATAATCTTTTGAACGAGACTTGCGAGACGCAATAAGTTGATTCATTCTTTGGGCAAAGGGTAACTTTTCTTTTTTGAGAGCATGCTTGCACTCGTTACGACCAGTGGCAGAGAGACGTTTGTTGTAATCAAAGCTGTCTCTACGGTATGGACGGAAATAGTGATTCCTGTGCGCAATAGCTGCTGACGAAGCAGCTACGAACCAAGGGGATGAATGAATTTCACTTTATATTTTCTTGTAGGAATGAAAACCTTGATTCCAGCTTTTACCCAAGATGAGACCTCAGACGCACATTTTTGGACGGGGAGGTTAAAACAGCATTCCAGGGGACATCACAAAGGAAATCTCGAAACGAGTCCAAATATAATCGTTGATAAAAGAAAGATGTTCTGTTGGTTTGAGGTTCTTTACTGTGGCAAGAGTAGAAGAAGATGAAAACAGACACAACCTCATGGTCAGAGTTGCCAAGAGGGCAGAGCTGCATGGCACGACAAGACTCGGGATTGGAGGTAAAACAGAGATCAAGAAGGGAAGTTTACCACCATGGCTGATGGGAAAACGCTTAGGAAAGTCAACCATTTGTAAGAGATTGAAAAGTTAAATGTTTTTTATGCGAGGAATGCCAGTTACAGAGTGTTTAAGCCAGTTGGCATGGTGGGCATTGAATTCACCAAGCACAAATAATTTTGCAGATGGATGTAGAGAGGTAGCCTTGTTTATGTTACCGGAAATGCAATCGAGTACACTATAGTCTTGGGAGGATGGAGGGCGATAGAGAAAAAAGAGATAGCTTATAGATTTGTGAAGATATAGATGTAAACACATGTATGAATGGCCTGGGGATTAGAGAGAGAGAGAGAGCGAGAGAGAGAGAGAGAGAGAGAGAGAGAGTTCCATAGCCAGAGGAAGAAGTTCAGGTGCGTAATCTCCCAGGCTATGCATGTAGTTATTAGAGTCCTTTCTAAGGAGAGGAAGTGAACCGGGAATCGAGAGGTCAGAGGAGGGCATTGAGAGATTATGGTTGGATTCGCCGAGAGCTAGTATATCAGGAGACTTCTCAACGATGAACGATTCGTAGACTGGAATTGTCGTTAACTGTCTGGTATGTCGATATGCTTTCCCAGTAGGTCTCACAGGAGCTGCCTTCAGAGATTTATTCCGAACACACTTCCAGATCTGCTAGAGGATGTACCCCTGCTAATAGGAAGACGCTTGCGGTTCGTGCATGATGAAGCTCCAGCACATTTCAGTCACTTTGTTCGCAAGGCACTGGTTGATATCTACCATTAAAAGTAGATAGGTAGGGGAGGATCAGTTTCATGGCCTGCAGGTTCTCAGGAACCCAGTCATGTGGAACCACCGAAAACAATTGGTTTATGCAGCAAACATTAATAATGCAGAGACATGTCATCAACGATTCACGTGGGCCTGCAAAACCATACGACACCGGTGCATACTTGTGTAGATAAGGATATATGTATATATGAACATTTTATCTTGTTTTTGATGTCATGAACCCGCACCCAAATTTTGTAAAATTATTTTTGATATACACCACACAATCACTATATATATATATATATATATATATATATATTTATATATATACATACATATATATATATATATATATATATATATATGTTAAGAAATGGACAAGGTCCGACAATTTATTTATTAAAGACATTTTTATGTTTAACGTTGTTATTTATAGATACAAGTATTTAAGCAAATGCTCTGTTTATGAGCGGTCAAGGCACGTCAGCGTATATGACGGTTCCGTATAGGATGCAGGTTCGAATCCTGTCAAAGAACGAATATTTTCTATGAAAATTTCTCGGACATTCAGGTCGGTAAATGTTATTTAATACTGTTTATCATAAACAGAGCATTTGCTAAAATACTTGTATCTATAAATAACAACGTTAAACATAAAAATGTCTTTAATAAATAAATATATATATATATAGCATATATATATAGCATATATATATGTATATAACATATATATATATATAACTTATATATATATATATATATCAAATATATAACATATATATGTATATAACATATATATATATATATATATATATATATATATATGTTATATATATATATATATATATATATATATATATATATATATATATATATATATATATATATATATATATATATATATATATATATATATATATATATATATATATATATATATATATATATATATATATATATATGTTTTGTTTTCTTTCCTAATGGACTTTCTTCTCCAGCGTAATCTTTTTATTTGTGAAATGCAAATATGCAGAAAAAAAAGGATTATCGAAACATATGTTCGTGACGCTCGTTTCGGAATATGCGTTTTTCTGCTTCAGGCCGAAGTGTTCTTTGCTTGGTTTGTTGGCCTTTAGTCTTGTCTGCCTTTCCATTTGTATTATAGCCAAAGTTATACGTGCAAACAGAACGAACGTACCAGAGTCTGACAACCATACATGTTAATTAACAATTGTTTCTTTATTTACGACCGGTTGTGGCGTTTCTGTTTCGATTTACATAAACCACTTAACTCACTTAATTCATCAACTCATCGGCGTATTTCTGTAAAGAACCAAATAAGGATTGTATCTTCTAGGAACCTCATGTGTGCTCCTACATAACACACGTCTTATTGAGTTCCATTTATATATAATTAAAATCTGAATCATTAATCCTTTGTGATTATCGAGTTATATCAGTGGTATTTCTTTTCACATCATAACTATTATTGTTGAGATGTTGGGAGTGTTTCCGCTTACGTGTATTCAAATAAGGACAAACACATACGTAGGGAAAAATACTGGTATATTTGAAAAGGTATTTACAACAGAGAGGTTAGTAGTCAACGAACGCAGGTTAGTAAGTAACAATCAGCAAGAGTCTAAAATCCAACGGTATCTTCCGGTAAAGAGACGGAAGTGTGATGGTCAACTGATCTCTCTCAGAACTCTCTAGCACTGTCCTATATCGTAGAGAGATCAGTCCATTCTCATGAGGAGGTGGGTGGCCCCAACAATCATGTAGAGATTTTTGAAAGCATATAATGAGTACATACATCTAGTTAATTGGCAATTCACAATTATACTTATGATAAAAGTAAAAATAAAATAACCCGTCATAGATTTTTAAACCAACTTCTTTATTGTTCAAACAAATGTGTTTGATAAAGCAGGACACAAATAACTGCTTGATCTGATAGATTCGTTTGATTTGTCTGCAAAAGATATTAAAATAATCCATAACTCATGAGTGGGAGCAAACCGGCTCCTTACGGACTGAAAATAATTACAAAATGTAGATTTACTGAGTGTAACAGCAAAATTATCCAAATCGTGTAACAACAAAATTCATTAAGTTTTGTACAGTTTATTTTAGAAATGATAAAAATTATCTTACTGTAATTCTCCGGGGTTTTCATGACTCTACAGGAATCTACTTTCAGCGATAAAAATGTATAATTGGTCTTCTTGCTTAACAGAAGAATCGTAATTAAATCGATGACAAGCGAAAATGATATGTTCATTAATTAATCATAGCTAAAGATCGGAAGGTCATGAAAGATTGAAATAAAGATCATATATATATATATATATATATATATATATATATATATATATATATATATATATATATATATATATATATATATATATATATATATATATATATATATATATATATATATATATATATATATATATATATATAAATATGACACACACACACACATATATATATATATATATATATATATATATATATATATATATATATAGCAAGTATATAATTGGTATATACGGAATGAATTCCAATAACCAACAATTACTATTCTTAAAAGAGTGCTCAATACAAAGTAGAGCAGATATAATTATTTTATTAAAAATTATAACATAAGTAGGTTATAAAATCACTACAAAAATAGCCATTTTGTTTTCAACACACTCAGACTGTGTTGAAACAAAATGGCTATTTTTGTAGTGATTTTCACAATATACTTATGTTATAATTTTTTATAAAATAATATATATATATATATATATATATATATATATATATATATATATATATATATATCGCTCGACTCTTCCGTCGAATCCGACGTATGAGGGCCAAGCAGATCAGTTCTCAGGGAAACCGACAGCCCGACAACAGCACATGAGAAGTGATTATAATGGTGAAGGTTTAGTGCAGGACCATCCACACTTTTTGAAGTGCCGAATACAGAGACCTGGTGCCACAAGGTCCGCAAACGGCCCTCCGCAGGGTTTGAATTCACAGTTGTCCTTCTCCTAGACCAGTTGCCATCCAAGGCTATAGAACCCAGTCTGTCCTGCTATTTACCCATAGCTGGAGGCACGGCGGAGTAATGGATATCGGCTTGGTCTGAGGAATCGGAGACCGAGTTCGAATTCCAGTCGAATCCATTACATTCACTTACGCGCTAATACCCTTGAGAAAGGTATATATATATATATATATATATATATATATATATATATATATATATATATATATATTTTCCAACTTATTCAAGATGATCTTCGCCCTCTCATATTTTCCAAATTTCTGCCATGGAGTTACGAGTTGCCCCACACGTTTCACGTACGATTTCATTTCGCAGTCATTTTCACTGCTCTTTGGACTGTATATCGCTAAAACTCCTTTCTCACATGCCAAACGTCTTATGGATTGAGTTGGATCTTTATTTAATTGATCTCTTTAGATCTAGGCCGAAATGAAGATCCCTCTTCCTGTTGTGACCTTCTGATGCAGTTTTCCTCTCTACATTTCCTCTTTTTTAAATTTATTCATCGTTGTCGTGATAGTTCTTGAAGTGTATTTGAAGATGAAAGCCAGAGTATAAATTTTGGTACCATTACTGAAGGCCTGAATAATTTCTTCCCCTCACAGTGTGGCTGACACAAAATGATTTTAACCTCTTTCTAGCTGAATAACCCGAAGGGTTTTCAGTGAGTCTTATGACAAATGGTATCAAGATGGCTAAACGTTTTAGCTGAAAACCTGGAAAAAAAGAAAGTCAATTAATTTAGTGATTTTCAGACATTAAACATTTTGTGGGATGGATAATTATGCTGTAACACGATTTAGATAATGTCTGATTAAACAATTTATACATGTTTTGTTTGTTAATTTTCAAAATATCATTTCGTGATCACGTATAAGCTTTGGAAAAAATAAAATTATATCATATACTAAATTTAATACAACTTAATCATATGTAATATCTCTTCACCACTAATTAACAATTAATTTCAGAAAACCAACGCTATATATCAATTTAAATGTCCATTACATCTCCTACAAAAAAGCTAATGTAGATTTACGTTATTTTACAATAACGTTATCAAGACAGCTTAGTCTATACATGAAGGATTCATTGTCCAATGCACAACATCTGCAAATATATTCCTGTCCACATTCACAATTTAAAAGAATATAAGACAACAATATACTTCATCAAAGACGTAATAAACAGGAACTAAAATTTTCCACGCTATCTTTTTAAAAATTAAAACCAACACTTAAAATTTATGAATATAGTAAACATATTCTGAAATGTTAATAGTATATATTTCTTTACAAATATCTAAGCAGTTTTTTTTAAAATAAACAAACAATAAACGCCTAACAAGAATTCAATTTTTAACTAAATTACCATTCTTGCATTAAAATCTTTACAACATGGAAACATTTTAATATCATCGTTTGTGCTTTTGCGCATGAACAGAAAAGTTAACGGTTCATCTACAAAAGCAAAAATTTATTTCTAACACAATTATTTGTCTTACTCAACATAACCCTGAACATGATATTGGAATATATCGAAAGTACTCGGAAAAATAAAAATGAATAAATACATTGTACATTATTTGTACTCTTTGTTTTCTTGAGCACTTTTTATCCACTGTCGGCCTGCTAAGCCAGTCACAGCTTCACCAGTGCCTGGTTGGCCAGCATTACCTGTTTCCACTTCCCACGACGATGATAAGGGGTTAGACTTTGGAAGGCAAGATCAAGAATGAGGCAAAAAAGAGAGATATAGTATGTGAAATACCAATGATACAACGCACACAACAACAGGCAATCAAGTGGTTTGGACACCTCACTCGCATGCCTATCGACCAAACAGCCCTACGAGCGTACAGCCTCAGGTACTGTGGCTGGAGTTCGAGAAACAGAACAAGAAGACTTTGCAGCGACACAGTGCAAACACTCTCAGATCCCACAAGATATCTCTCCTCCAGGCCACTTGCCATGCCGCTGGGAGACGTCTGTGCCTCTCCATGACACCTGGCAGCACAAACGGAAGAAAAAGGTAAACTTTCTCTCTTTAATCATGAAATAACAACGATACACGTGATTACGAAATGATATTATTAAAAATAAATAAATAGAACATCTAAATTGTTTAATCAAGCATGTTAAAATGAAAATATGATGCGAAAATATATGAAATATATATATATATATATATATATATATATATATATATATATATATGAAGAAAATTTAGAAAAAAAAAAATCCTTAAATTCAATTATGTTGTTTAAAATGAATGAAATGTCGACGTCTGACGTTTCGGTTTAATAAACCTTTTTCAAGACAATATTCATTAAAATACAATTCAGTTCAATATGACAAAGACGATGGACATAAAAAACAAGTCTTATCCAAAACAGATAACTGAAAAAATTTTAAAATGACCAGCTTTCCGTTTAACAAGGTCACGTTGTCGTCACATGGGCGACGCTTTCAAAATGTATTCCTAAAAAATTTTGATTATTTTGAAATGAAATATTTTGCTCATATATATATATATATATATATATATATATATGTGTGTGTGTGTGTGTGTGTGTGTATAAATAAAAAGAAAGAACAGTAAGATATATAATCCGGTGTTCTTATAGATATTTTTATTTTTACAAAATAGTGCTTAATGTAACCATGGAAACGTGATTTTAGCTGTGTCTTTAAAACCCATTAATTTTAAAAGTTACTCCAAAATTCGCTTGAGGATGAAATGGAACTAATGTCTTTAATTTAATTGCAAAATTAAATTCGTGGCTTTTAGCTTCCATTTTTGAAACATGGTTAGAAATGTGTAGCGGAAAAAAACATATTTTAAATCAATTAATTTATAATATATATATATATATATATATATATATATATATATATGGCGTGAGATTCCGCAAAAATAAAAATAACACTGATATCTCATTTTCAACTATGCGTTTAGTAATATTACCCAAAAGGTCTTACTAAAGAGTACATTTACTCAATAAAATCACCAGACACAAAATATCTCCGGAATTACCTTCGAATTTTCTAGACGTCCTCCTTGTTTATTGTTGACTTCATCTTTGGTGTTTTGTTGGTCTCGTGCTTAACTGAGCCCCACACATAATAATCAAGGCAGTTGAAGCCTGGGGTGTTAGGTGACCAGATGTAAGGGTTGATGTTGTCGCAGAAATTGTCAGACAGCAAACTTCTGTTTGTTTGAAATGGTGCGGTTTCCTGTTCCAGCATCTACCCTCTTGGCCCAGGACAGCACAACCACCTCAAGCATTAAACAGTATTAAATATACAGTAAATTCGACTTTGCTAACTGAACCCGCGTCTGTGGCCAAATCGGTAAAGGCACGTCAAGCTAAATGACGGTTCCGTATAGGATACAGATTCAAATCCTGTCGGAGGACGAATATTTGCTGTGAAATTTCTCGTACATTCAGGCCGGTAAATGTTGTTTATAAACAGAGCATTTACTTAAATATTTGAATCTATAAAAAGAATGTATAAACAATAAAATGTCTTAAAATAATTGTCGGACTTTGTCCATTTCATAGAGTGTGACTTATATATATAACTTTATTACTGTCTGTGAATATATATATATATATATATATATATATATATATATATATATATATATATATATATAGTAGCCATTTCATCGTTCCTGAGCTACAAACACATACTGACATTAAATACACGCACAGACACCAGCACACAACATTACTCACTAGATACTCATACGCATAGACACATTAAATACACGCCCAGGCTCTAGAATACACGAACATTCACACTAGAATTCTCTCTCTCTCTCACACACAAATATATACATATATATACTCCAGCCAGAATACCTGACGTATATATATATATATATATATATATATATATATATATATATATATATATATATATATATATATATATATATATATATAATCCAGCCAGAGTACCTGAGGTTATATATATATGATGTATAGGCAGTTTAATTAAATACAACCGACAATGTCCGGATGATTAAATTTTTATGGTAATTTTACAATTTCCGAACAAGGTGCGTGATATTGGGATCGTTGTTTTGATTGAAATACAGATGAACAGATGTTCATAAATCTGAAACATAGTTTGGACATTTGGACATCTTGCAAGCGTCTGCTCGCCTGTCATTTTTTTTAAATGCTAGTAGTGCGCTGATTTTCTGTTGCTTGCTTAAAACGTCTCGGAATTTGTTACGAGCCACTGTTTATATTGTCTTTATAACTCTCGCTGCAAACGAATGCAAAACGCAGCCGCAAAAATCCAGGCAAATATAAATATTTGCAATTTTCTCCGTGATCGAAGTGATGGATGAAAATCAATAGTGATTTTTATTTTGCAAATCCTCCGTTGCCATGTGAGCATCTATCATTAATCATAGTCTAGTCCAACTATGTTTTCATGTAATTTCCTGACAGAAGTCGAACAAAATAATCGCATTAGAAAATTCTCCAGGGAAGGCATTCAGTTCAGCCTGAACCTTTTCATTTTTAACGAAAAATTTACTTTAACTCATAAGAGGTGAAAAAGTTAAAAATAAAAGTGGACTATACTCCTTTTTCGTATTTCTGAACGTTATTTTATAGAATCAATAAACATATCGTCTAAAATGTAGATATTGCTTAAAATGGATCTGAAAATTTCACTGCATATGTTGGAGCTATATTTTTAATATTGACTACTGAAATAATTTATTCGCACTAACGAGTTTTTATATATATATATATATATATATATATATATATATATATATATACACTAATTGTTTTATTACCACTTAAGCAAAGGAAGATTTTTCCACCAGTCCAAGAAGAATATGGATTATTTCCACACACAAAAGACAATGTTTAGACGTAAGCAAACAATTAATTTAAATAACCATTTTTTCGCCTGTTGAAGGTCACAAGACCAGAAAAAAATTTAGCAAAAATATATATAAAATCTAAAATCTAATTAGAAATAATCCATATTATAACAAAATACGATTACGGATACTTTTTTGTCTTTAATACACTCACGCACACACAAACACACGTATATATATATACATACATACATACATATATATATATATATATATATATATATATATATATATATATATATATATATATCAGTGAACATTGAAGTCAACACTCAGAGGCGTGGGCTGTTTCATGTTAGAGGCCATCGTCAGGTTGTAGAGCTAAAAAGAATTGTCCAGTAGTCGATTGCGATTAAGCATGAAACAGCCTGTCGCCTCCGAGTGTTCATTTCAATATTCAATTTATATTTATATTTACATACGCTCTATCTCTGATATTGAGCACTTTATCCCGTAAATATTACACACATTAAAAGTATATTTCTTCATACAGATGTATATATATATATATATATATGTGTGTGTGTGTGTGTGTGTGTGTGTTCACATATATGTATATATCTTCATATATATGCATATATATATATATATATATATATATATATATATATATATATATATATGTGTGTGTGTGTGTGTGTGTGTGTGTGTGTGTGTGTGTGTTTCTATGTGTGTGTATATACGTGTGTGTGTGTGCGCACTCTGCTTGTTTTTCGTCCTATTACAAAGCTCGAGAGAAACTCATTGTAGATGATTACTGACTGTGGTTTCTGTAAGTGCTTGAGATGTGTAAAAATTGTATAATATAAATATATGTAAGATAAAACATGGTTGAGCCTCGACTTAAAAAAAGCTTAAAATACCATCTTGCAAGAAGCTCTCTGATTAGAACTTCCTCATTTTCAATGAAATCTGTGAGAGCGTGCGGATGATTGAACACTACGCGCATGGCATGGCTGAAACGAGCAGTCTGAACATATTTCATAGAAATAGCGACGGATGCCTTCGCCCGCCGAAAAGGTACCGTACTGTGGTGTCCAAGAAATACTTTTTAATATCTACAGTAGGAAAAGTGTCAATATTTGAAATTCAGTTCATCAACCACAAGTCCGCGTAAATATTTTTAATCATATCGAAAAACGTAATTATTACATAGCTCTAGCCCAGATAGAGCAGAAACACTCCATTCTTAGACCAGCAGCAGACTCCTCTCCGCTCTAAATAGGGTGTGTTAACCTTCCCTGTACCTTTATGGGTCACCTATATTAAACTGAATCTTTCTCCGGCTTTCAGGTATTTGATCAAAGTATATTATTTGTTCTCTCTTCGTCTTCCACTTATGTCAGTCCCTGGGATTCGTACTTTCCTCTTTAAACGGAAGTCTGTGAGTTGTTTATATTGGTAGATGAAAGTGTTGTTTACTTGAATATATTTAATGATTATGTTTCTGATTAGTGATTAAACTAGTAGTTTCCATTCATTTGTTTCCTTCATTTCTTTTAAGAAAATGTAATTAAATCGATAGGAGTTCGAAATCTGTCCTCCGAATTCAAATTCATTACAACACGAACTCACCCAAGCTTACGGCCCCTGGTATTCTCATCTAACCATGCTCGATGTTGCTTAACATTGGTGGTCGGAAGAGAACTAGTGTTCCAACATGATGTGGCCGTAAGCCCCTAGCCGAAAGGATCAATTTGAAAAGATACAGAGAGAGAAATTAATTATGGTAAATGAAAATAGAAACCTTTGTGATAACAACGATACTCGTTGTCACTTTCGTAATGCTTGTTGTATTCGAGACTTTTTAATCGCAGATATAACTAATGCCGTTGAACAATGCTGGTGTCAGACGCCTTCGAATAGCACTCACACTTATAGCACTTGCTTGATAATACTCGCTCCAATAGTAATCCGTATAGTGATCCGAATAGAGAAATAGTATAATGAATAGAGTAGAGAATAGCGGTCGGTATCGTAATAGTTGATAGACGAGAAATAGCAATCCGAATAGTAATCGATGATAGAATAGAAATGCGATCAATTAGACGTCAAGCGCCTTCCTACTAATATGAGTTTCTTCTTTGGGCACCTCGAGGCGATATAATGGTTAGAAAGCTTGTCTCCCTAGAACAATTACAACTGAGTACTGAGTTCGTTCCTCACTAGGTGCCCCATAATTTCGGCCCTGTGCCACATCTAAACTACATTTGGAAAATCGCTATATGCGTTTCTTCTATGGTCACGTGATCTGTTTAATTCAATAATGGGATCGCCTAGGTTTGCTCGCTGGCGATCTATGTTCAAACTCAAATGTCGGCAGCCCCACTTTATTCCTACATGACACAAACATTTAAATCTTTTTTTTTATTAAAGAAAGTAAATTCTGTTAAAACTAAACCGTCAGGTAATATCAGTTCTCCTTATATGGCAGTTAATGCTTGAAAGTCTTCACACAGGGGAAGAAGAAGCTGTAAGCAACAGAAATGTAAATGCTGAAACTACCATGGGCCATAGTAAAGCAATGATGAACTTTTAGAGGAAAAGCAAACAAAAAAGTCAATTATACTTAACACCAGAAAAAAGCAGTTGAAATTTCCAGGCCATACACTTGAAGGTAAGAGGGACAAAGGAAAACAACGCAAAGTAGACATGGTAACCTTAAGTAAATGAATGGCGGGAAAAAGATTCTAGGGGAGATAACCCAAAGACAAAATTTATTAAGAGCTGCAATAGACAGAAAATTGTGAAGAGTTATGATCACACACAACCTGGAGGTACACGGCACGTAGAAGAAGAAGAAAAAAGAGAAGTGAAATTGAGTGATAATATCGATTTCTCTGTTTTCAAATATTTGTCGTAAAGTTGTTGAATCGAAACGCGTAAATTATTTTGACGACAATAAATCAATAGCGGGTTAATGAATAAAATCAATTAACTCCATTACTGTTGTTCGTGGGACCGGACCTGAATTTTGGCAAAACTCCTGCCTGTCCACTCAGTAATACATCCTCATATAAAGCTATATACATATACGAAGGTCGTTCAAAACGTTCTAAGCCTCACCCAGAAAGCTGTCATAGGTATGACGTTAAACTACATCCGCGTCCTGGGTAAGATGATAAACTACGGCAAAAGCAAAGCTTCTGATCAGGAGATTTGAGGAGCAGGAGACCACTTCTTAATTGCTGGTGTTCACAAGACCACCCTGACCCGGGGTGGTAGCACCTGTTAAGGTCCCAGCTATAGGCAAATAGGTAACATTCAAAATTGTGTAAACATAGGTTTTAATACCAGAAATATTTTGTAATAAAAAAAATATTACTAGCATTAATTTTTAAAGGGAAAATTATTATTAGCAATACTTAAAAAAAATACCAGTAATACAAACAACTATATATTCTTAAGAAGTTGCATTGTACTCAAAAATATGAGTAATTGAAATATGGTTCAACTATATATGTATACATACACAACTTTTTTTTCGAAACTATCGCTATGAATCTATTTTTTTTTTAAATTGTTGGTATTAAATTAACCTCTGAGGTTGATATGACATAAAACAAAACAACGAAACAAACAAACAACTCACCCAGAAAGAAGAACTATAGCTGAAATATTTTGTTGTGGCAACACACTACCACTTCTTTTTAAACTAGAACAACTCTTGCATGAGTCTTAGAACCTTTTGAACGACATTCGTACACCAACACTAATCAACGATAATAACTGTTTCGTTGAACTCAGTTCCTATCCCGGCAGTGACAGACTATATTGCCTTCAGACTAATGAAATCGTCTCTCGCTGCTCTCACTCATATCTCCACGAAATATAATCCCACCATCGTATAGAAATGTTTAATAAAGAAAAAGGGTGTGTTACTGTGTGTTTGCATAAATCCCGCAAAATGCTTCTCACCCTGTAGGCACCCTTGACAAGAAGAATCAATCATGATAATTTGAAATAAACAACAACAACAAAAAACAAAAACAAAAAAAAAACATCACTACTAAAGATTCATTTTCAATATTCATTTAACAAGAGACTAGACCTCAATCATACATGGCCTAAAGAGAATATAACAAAAGCTTTTATGAGGCATTATTTGTTCAAAGGCAAACACGCCGTTTTCTCATATCATTATCTAATCATTTGTATCAGCCGAGAGGTTCACAACGAGAGTAATTTCTATTTATCCCTCACAGGTATGAATTTGAATTTTGCATGAAAATCATTAATCTGTGTGTTGTTGATGTCGCAGTTTTCAATCATCCTTTTATCTATTTTCGTCTCTTCTACCTGATTCCCCCTGAGCCGCCATTTTACCGACGACTTCCAAAAATCGAATGATTAAGGTCGCGTTCGGTGCCATGTTTGATCACCGATCCAATATAATGGGCCGTTGAGGTGTTTTGGATTTTATTATTTTCGTTATAGCTTTCCATAGCTCAGAGACTCGAGATGCTGTGTGCCGTGGTGATCAGGGTCAAGACTTCCCTATTTTGGGGGTCATGATGTTGGCTTTGTTAAGCGACAAGTATCAAACAGTATTGAAAATCCCCAAAGAATCCTGAGACATCAGAAGAAATATTTTATAAATTTTAAACGCTTATTTGGTGTATAAATTTTAAAAAGGTTATTTCGTGTAGTGACTGATTTTTGTCCATAAACTTGAGAGAATAAGGCTCCCCGCATTTCAGGACAGATGTAAATGTGAGAACTGATTTCGTTTTAATGAATTATGTGATGGATCTTTATTAATTTATTCGTTAAATACCATGTCCTTCAGGAAGTAAGCAATGATTACTCTGCTCATATTCTCTCTCTCTCTCTCTCTATCTCTCTCTGTCTCTCTCTCTCTCTCTCTCTATATATATATATATATATATATCAGAAAACCATAAAATCCAAAATTTCCTCATATGGGGTATACAACTATTTCAACCGACGTGTCATCTGTTGAGATAGGTCTATACCCCATATGAAGTAATTCTGGATTTTATGGTATACTTCTATTTATAATAAATGCACTGAACTCTTTTTGTGTATCAGTTTACATACATATATATATATATATATAATTGAAGTTTAGGAAGTTTAATTAAATAATGTATTTATATATGTATATATTGAGAGAGATAAGACACTGAAATCAACTCTGCCTGGTTAATATAACTTCTAGATTTTAAACATTCATCATTCCATATATTGATCACCCTTCATGGAGTGAAACTGCCTGTCACACTGCCTTGTTCATTTATATACCCACACATTACATCCATGAAAGAGCTCTGCCATATATTGGCCATTCTTCCCCTATAAATATAGCACATTTTAAATTATGTTTCTAAAAGTATAAATACATACGAGAGATTTTCTTTTAATCTTATCATCGGTTAAAATCGTTAATAGTAATTAATGATTTGATTCCAACAAGATTACCTTTAGCATTTCATTTTAACACTAAGTTCGCTTTCTGACGTTTTAACGAAATCTGGCGAATATTCCATTAAATACTTCATTAAGTTTTTTTTTTCTCCTTTTTTTTTTGTTTTTGACTGTCAGCTGATTTCATATTTGACGCCTGTTTGTACAACGGCAGCAAAACTCACTCTCAAAAAACAAGTCTTTCACGCTAACGAGAAATAAAATTAATGAATGATTATATCCTTTTAGTGATGTCGGACTTGCGAGCCTTTATGAAAATTACACGCAGACGAACAGACACACTTTTCAAAATACAGAAAGAATATAATTACTAGAAGAAAAAAAAAACTAAAAAGAAAAAAGAACTGAACATATTTGAACATAACGATCAATTATTCAAGACGTTTTCACTGCAGATCAAAACAAAACATTGGAAAACATTTATTTACGCGCTAGTTCCTCGTATATGTCTATTGATTAATTAGAACTCTTATTGATTAAATATTTAAACTAATAATCCTGTGTTATGAATAAGAAATGAAATCTAATTTGGCATTTATATGAAATGGAGGCGAGATGTCATTTTATGGGAAAGTTCCTGAAGAAATAAAGAAATGGTTGCCTTCCGTAAGAAGGAAAAATGAAAATAATTTAATATTAAAGATTGGAAATAAATGAACAAGACAAAAACATTTTAAAGGAAGTATAACTGGTTTTCTCTTTCATATTTTTTAAAAATTTTTTCTTCTTTACATGATTATAGATTTTACTGTCTTCGCTAATTTTTCGTATCTGAATCGGAGTTGGCCAAATGAAATAATATAACGTGTTGTAAAGAATATTTTTCAAGTTATTATTTCACAATTATTTCCGTTCATATCCCATTTCTTTTATTAATCAGACATTTCATTCTATCTAGCAACTTGCAAACTAATCAATATTCGACGGTCTCTCTTGAAGTGCAAATGATAACGGAAAAATGATATTAGCTGTTTCTCTGTAAGGAGAATGGTTGTAATGGTAATGTTAACATAAGCAATTTCTTTACAAGGAAACATTTACTAATAGTAATCGTAATAGTAATAGTAATAGAAATATAAGTCGTTTCTTCATAAAGAAATAGTTGGTAACGTTAATGGTGATATAAGTTGTTTCTTTATGAGGTACAATTTGGTAATAATAATGATGATATAAGCCTGCTTCTTTATCAGGAAACTATGGTAATAGTAATGCTAACATCAGCTGTTTGTTTATAAGGAAATATTTGGTAATAGTAATTTGCAATATAAGCCTGTTTCTATAAAAGGAAACAGTTGGTAATGATTATGGTAATTTAAGACGTTTCTTTATAAGGAAACATTTAGTAATGGTAATGCTAACATAATCCGTTTCTTTACAAGGAAACATTTGGTAATAGCAATGACAATATAAGCCTGTTTATATAACAGAAAACAGATGGTAATGATTATGGCAATATAAGACGTTTCTTTATAACGAAATATTTGGTAACGGTAATGCTAATATAACCCGCTTCTTTATAAAGAAACATTTGGTAATGTTAATGGTAATGTTAATGGTAATGTTAATGGTAATGTATGTCATTTCTTAATAAGGACAAATCTGGTAATGGTACCATAATCCGTTTCTTTTTATATCGAAAAATCCTGCATTAATTGAATGTGTTGGCATTACTAATTTCGGTTGAAATTTACAAAATCCTTCTCTTAAAAAGTATTTTGATTATATATGTTTGTAAGTAACAGTAATTGATTTAATTTATTTACAGGTGAACAATTGTCTGCGTCTTTGTTGTTGTTACCACGCCATGTCCGCAACTCTGCTCTCTAGCCTTCATCAGGTTCTTGCATCTGATGAAAACAAGAAGGCACAATGGCTGAAACGTCGTGACAACAATTAAAAGTGTCTGTAAATAATGTAAATAACGATAACTCTTCACCCAAGAAAATTTAAATATAAAACGTCTGAATACTGTTTGTTTTAGTCCCCGGCGTGTGTTTAACTCATTTTAAAAGGAAAATAACTTAATCTCGAAACGTATTCGATTATATCTGTTAATAGGCTTTTATAATAAATTACAAAGGGGAAATAGTCAACCAGTCTTTATTTTTTTATTTTTTTCAGAGTTTATATATTTCCAGATGTATGTATATATGTAAATATTCTGAAATATGTAAGTGGAGTAATGAATATGTGAGTAAGTGGAGTGATGGATAGCGGCTCGGAATGAGGAATCGGAGAGCCGAGTTCGAATTCCAGTCGAATCCATTACATTGTAATACCCTTGGGAAAGGCATGAATCCTCTTCTTCCTCCTCAGATATGGGCAAATTTCAGGACAGGCCGGGTTCTATGGTCTTGGATGGCAACCTACTGCATGTATCGTCTGTCATGTCGTGAATACATGATCGCCTAAGCGTGTATCACGCATGGCACAGAACTAAGTGATTTGTGAGGAAACACTTTGAAAACACTTCCTCCAAAACTCAAGTCCATTGATATTGACAACTGTTTTTGTGACAAATTTAATTTTCAAATCCTGTGAGCGAAAGGTTGTAGTTTATTCTAATCCTTAATTTTAATTCTCCTACCTTCTCCTCAATGTAGAGAGAGAGAGAGAGAAAGAGAGAGAGTTAATCCAATATATTCAGCAGATTTATTCCCTACCGATTTAATTTGGATTTTATCATTACAATACTTAATAAGTTAAAATAGACTAACTTTAAATTCTACTAAACATGGAATCGAAAATTTTCATACCTGTTAGACTTCCGTTATTTAAAATGAAAACGTGTACATTTTATTATAAATAATATTTAAATAAAATGTTCTTACATGTCTTTTTATGGCGTTTTTGATAAAACCTTATTTCTTACCATACACCAAGAGAAAGAGAATTTGAACAAAGAATAGTCGACCAGAAGTAATTTTATCTAACGCCATAAAACAGCTAAAAAAAGAAGCAAACAATCATTAATCTGAAAACTCAAACTTAAATGATTACTCAGATCAAGACTTTGATATGCATGGCATGTATTCTGCTGAACACATTTAGAAATAACTAAACTATCAGTTGTATACATCCGCTAAGATCAGATGTCACGGTAAATACCATCCTTCTTCGAACATCCTGGAATAAAGCTACAGAATCACAAATAACAGAATCCTCGTCAATTGACGCCTACCAACATCAGGTGAAATTAAAGGGAATAGCACATACAATTGGAAGATAAAATAATAATATAATGAAGATGTTGATAGTCCACACTACTTCAAATGATATCTATGGTAGGTACGGAAAGTGACACCTCAACACCACTGAACGAACACCATGCCATAAAAACTTTTTTTTTATATATATATAACCGATTAAATGTAATTTGTTAAGGATTGAAACCTTAATTAGGGAATAGTTTTAATTATTTTTAATAAAGTAAATCGTAAAGAAATTTATTCTTAATAAAGTAAAAAATATTTACTAATTAAAGTTTTAATCCATAATAAAATACATTTATTCGATTATCAAAAAAAGTTAGGTTTTTTCCGGTGATGAGTTGTCTCGGTCACGAGTTGTCCCAGTCCTGAGTTGTCCTGACGCTCAATCGGCGATGTTCAATCAGCGGTGTTGCGTTAGCAGTGTTGCGTTGTCCTGTACCCTGGTCAACCCCCCACCTTCAATACTGGAAAGAGGGATAACAGCTACTGGACTGGAGAAACCTATTATCCTGAAAATATATTTTAAGAGAAAGATCTTACAAATTCCAACCGAAAGCAGTCAATAAATGTTAAAAGTTTCCTTACAGGGAAACGATTAATTAAATCGTTAACACTTAAATAATTTAATATCTGGATCTGTGGACTGCTTGCATTTCAGAGTGTATACGATCGTTAGCACAATTCGATTCTTGAAATTATGTGCTTTTCAAATTATACAGGCTATCAGAGATAAAAAGCAAACCAATTTTAAAGGATATTTTTCATCAATATATTATTTGCTTCTCAGTAAAAAACTCGTAAAATATTGTTTTGGTAATGCCTTTGATATTTTGCTAGATAAACTTCATGTACCGCAACTTGAAATATCTCCATAAATAAAAAATATTTTATGTTAACCGCTTTAGTTTTAACTGATGTTAATGTCAGTAAGATAGATTTAAAAGCGTGAGCATTTGCGCTTGGATTAGAAAAAAAAAAATTCCATCAGAGAGAGTAAAATTTTGAAGACACATATTGTCATTGTAGGCTATTAAAATACCCTGTTGCTATAAATGGCATTAGGAATAAACTTGCGAGATATAATCATGTTTTGTTTTACAGTTGTGAAGAGAAAATTTAAAGCTCTCATAAATTGTAACTAAAAAGCGTTTTCTCTTTTAAATCTGTGGAAGTGTAATGAAAATTTGATTAGCATTTATTGAAGCCATATTTCAAAAAAGAAAAAAAAAGATATTAAAAAAAATCGAGAAACAGAACCTGAAAATAAATAATCTGTATAATATCGAAGAGAAAAAGCAGAAATGGAGATATGGCTTATGTACATGGAACAACTCAAGATGCAAATTACAAATTGGGGATACCCACAACAAACAATTACCATAATTCAAATATATGGGGAGTGTTTTAACAGAGGACGGAAAGTGAGACATAAAATTCCGATTGCCGATGAAGAAGAGACTTGAAGTAACAGAAAGGTGGTTCTACAGAAGGATGCTGAGAATACGATGGTCCGAACACGTGTGCAACGACGAAGATTTAGAGAAAATGGAAACAAAATGGCCACTTATACTTAGCATCAGGAAGAGACAGTTGAAATTTATAGGTCACATATTGAGGTCTTGGAAAATTTTACACTTACAGGACGGACTGAAGGACAGAGGCAATCCACGCTACTTAGCGAGCATGAGTAAATGGATGACGGTATAAGGTTTAGGAAAGATGTAAAATTTATTAAGAGCTAAATGTAGAAAGTCTTGATCGCCAACGATTGCAAGGACACAGCATAGAGTAGAAGTTATTTATATGTCCTGATTGTTAAAGTAAAGTTGATTTCGTTTCTCCAGAAACTGAGTTTGTTTATTTTGATAATACCACTCAGGAGAACATCGAAACTGAACAAAAAAAAAAAAATAAGAGCGATAACACTAACGAAGGGGATGTCGACCATGGCGAATAAATCCATGAGTATGAACACTGACTGTGACTAAAACTTAGATCAGAAAAAGAAATCACATTACAGTTATACGTGTTCCTTCTTTGGTTAATCATTTGGTATGTGCTTTAAGTCTTCCCGTTTTGTTTTAGATTGCGAGGAAAGACGGAAGAACATTTATATCATTAACACTGTTTCGTTTCAGTGAGAAAAAGAACGTATGCATAAGAAACAAAGAAATGAAAGTCAGAAAGAAAGAAAAGTGATGAATAAAGAAAAAAAAGAAAGAAAGAAAGAAGGAAAGAGAAACGAAAAGAAAAATGATAATGAAAGACAAAAGAAAGAAAGAAATCAGGAAAGACGGAAATGACAGAGAAAGAAAAAAGAAAGAAAGAAGGAAAGAGGGAAAGAATGAAAAATGATAAACAAAAAAGACGAAAGAAGGAAAGAAAGGACGAAAGAAGAAAATACTAAAATAGAAAAAAATGATAAAAAAAAGAAAGAATGAAGGAAAGACGGGAGAAAGAGAAATGATAAAGAAAGAAAATAAGAGAGAAAGAAAGCCGGAAAGAAAGAAAAATGATAAAGAAAGAAAAAAGAAAGGAGTAAGAAAAGACGGAAATAAAGAAAAAGGATAATTAAACAGAGAGAAAAAAGAAAGAAAAAATGAATGATGAAAAGAAAGCAAAATGATAAGGAAAGAAAAAAGTAAGAAAAACGAAAGAAAGAAAAAAGACGGAGAGACGGAAAGAAAGAAAATGATAAAGAAAGAAAAAAAGAAAGAAGGAAAGAAAGAAGGAAAAATGAAAAGAAAATAATTATAAAGAAAGAAAAAGTAAAGACGTAAAGAAAGAAAAATGTCAAAGAAAAAAAGAAGAAAAAAGAAGGAGAGAAAGAAAGTAGGAAAGACAAAAAGAAAGAAAAATGATAAAGATTAAAGAAAGAAGGAAAATAAATAAATATGATAAAGAAAAAGAAAGAAGGACGTTGGAAAGAAAGAAAAATGATAAAGAAACAAAAAAATAATATAAAAGAAAGAATGAAAGAAAGAAAGAAGGAAAACGGAAAGAAGGGACAAAGAAAGAAAAAGAAAAAAAACATAAATAAAAAAAGAAAGAAAGAAAATATATAGAAATAATTGAAGGGTTGACAGAAAGTTGATAACTTTTTCTTGCGTCTGCTTTCGTGAAACGGATGCCCTTATCAGTTTGGAATATTTTCATTTGTATCCCCTTACTTCTTTTGATAATAAACAATCCTGGCGAGACATGCTATATAAAAAAAAAGATGATACACAAAAACAACCTCTTATTGATAAGTAAATATATATATATATATATATATATATATATATATATATATATATATATATATATATATGTGTGTGTGTGTGTGTGTGTGTGTGTGTGTGTGTGTGTGTGTGTGTGTGAAAAAATATATAGAAAATAGGAAAGAACTGGTTAGGTAAATAATCAAAATAAATCTCCATAGACACGTAAACCAGACTAGGCTAAAACATCTTCCGTTTCAAATTTAGACACCCCCACCTTACCCTGACTTGACATCTATGAAAGTAACTCTATACTGATACTTATTAACACCCAACACACGCCTACCCAATTTAGACAATTCGCCCGAGCTGTTTTGATTTCAATTATTAAAACACGTAAATTTCAGAACGTTATTCCAAAAAAAAAAAAAAAAATTCGCTTGGAGATGGAACAGAGCTTACTTTAACTCAATTTAATTCAAATAATTATATTGAAGTTTTCGGCTCATGTTTTGAAACATGAGACCTCTTATGTCACGAGTTGGAATCATATTTTTAAATAAATAATTATATATATATATATATATATATATATATATATATATATATATATATATATATATTTGTTTTTGGAAATGTTATTTTTAGAAAATATAACAAACATTTTTCCTCATTAAGCATGAACTATTAGGCTGGTCCAGATATAAGACACATGGTAGCGGGAAAAAAAGATGAAACCAGCATTTATTTCACATTACATTATCGTCTATTATTTTCTCTCTCTCTCTCTCTCACTCTCTCTCTCTCTCTCCCAAAAGAGATTTATCAATTGTACTCCGTATATTCGTCCACTTTATTAATGCAGTCTTTGTTTTTAACGAAAACGCATGATTTGATTTGATTGAAATCGGAAGATGAACGTGTGTTATATACCGTATATATGAACACTAATGGATATGTCCCATGCCAATCTTCATAAATACGTTGGACATTATTGCAAGTCGGGGTAATATGCTAAGTAGTCCACCGCTAGCAGGGGTTTACCTAGTTCGCGCCGTTGACGAATATTGTATTTTTGTTGATATTATAAAGATTACTATTTCATTTCCAAACTCCTTTTTGGTTATTCCTCATACAGCAACTTTTTCTAGATTACAACATGTAAAATATTTCCTGTTTAACATTTTTGTCCAAGATCTCAGTTTCTATTTCTCGTTCTTTGTATGCTTTAAAAATGTTCATTGGAATTATATTCGTGGATAGATTTCAATAAATTAGGTTTTGAAGGCCGGGATTACATTTTATATTTTTTTTAATTTTTTTGAAATTTACGAAATATTTTTAAATGATAATGTATATTTATTTGGACTAAGTATATGGCTGAAATGAAGCTTAATATTTCTACAATAAAATAATATTTTTAAAATGTAAATTTAGTAAAAATACCTTTTCAAATCTTGTATAAAATTCCCTTGGTTAATTTCTTTATAGGCATCCAATAATGATTGGAAATTACAAAGCAAAGTGTAGAAAGATCTGGATAAAAAAAAACCACTTAGGAATGAACAGAATTACATTTTAGCTTCAAACAGACCGGATGCCTCGAATAAAAGGCATGACGGGAATGCTTAAACTAACTGTTTGGAGAAGATTTCTTGTATATTTATAAAAGTGCTTATATTTACAGCCATACCACGTTGAAACACTGTTTCTCGTCCAGATCACTGAAGATAAGCAGCAACGTGCCTGGTCAGTACATAGAAGAGTGACCACTTGTGAATACCAGCTCGGCTTGACGGTCGAACTCTCTGCCTCTGAGCGGACGAGGCCCGCCGAAGGGCAGAGTCTTGTTCGGGGAGGTTGACCAACTTGATCCCGTTTATACGGGTTCTACGTGCATTTTTTTTTTTTTGCCGAGCCTACGGGATCGGGAAACCCACGTTAAACTCGGCCTTGTGCCATATGGAACCCCTCGTGGTGGGGGGGTGGCTAGATACCAGATGTTGTAAGCCTGGAAGTGCAAGTGGTGTATTTGATAATGGCTGTTAATTACCGAGTTCTAGTTCCAGTCGGTTTTGCTATATTCACTAACACGCAAATACTTTTAGGATCAGAAAATAATTATTGTCTCCAACCCCTAATTTTTACATTAAAAAAAAAAAATGCTGGCTTTAAATATCATGCAAAAGTTTGATAAGTTGTAGAGAACAAATTAATCAATCAATAAAGACGTAGATGAAATTAAAATGGCCACAGTGAATTTTTTCTGAAATAGAATAAGCGTTTCGGCCTGTTGCTATAAGATATATGAATTTTCAGTTAACTTCCATACTCCTATTACATGCTTTTTGAAAATATATCAAAGATATTCGGCGCCTACTGTTCCACATAGTTTAAAGTTATCATAAAATAATTTAATATGTTCACACCACTAGATGTACCTTCTAAAAAATAATCCTTCTGATTTGGGAGGAAATACTACCTTGACAATAAATATTAGACAAGCGACGTGTGTGATTTTGGGCTTTTCTATTTTTGGCGATATCAACGATTAGTGAAATAGGTACACAGATCAGTTAGGTATGAATCGACTCATCACTTTATTGCCACTTTCGTTAATTGAAGTTCGATGTACGAGAAGGAAATGATTTTCATTTTTTTTAATTTGGTCCCCGCCTCATTGATTTTTTGTTTACTGATCGACAATGGGTATCTAATGAGGCTGCTACAGCCATGTTCAGAGTAACTGTCAGGTTCGTGTCAACGTTAGCGTCGCAAAAACAATACGTCAACTAAGAACTTATTAACAGAGTACAGATCTGCACACAAAGAACCCGAACACGAAACGTCATTAACAGTATTATCATATTTTTTCATACATGATAGATTTTATAAGGATATAAACTTGTGTGTATTTTTATACATTGATTTAAAATAAATATTCCTAATTTGGCAAACCAGTTAAGTAAATATATTGGATTACAAATACTTTATACGTAAAAAAAATGATGCGGTGAATCATCATTAAAATTAAACTGAAGATCATTAGAAAGATATAGGAAGCAATAGCTAAACGGCATATATATATATATATATATATATATATATATATATATATATATATATATATATATATATAGTTAGCTAATGAAAAGTTTGGTAATCCGTATGGATAATCTCAAGGAGGATGCAATCCAGATAGCTCAATATCAAACAGACCAAATATTTTTATATATTTTTCAAATATTTTTTTTCAATATGTTTTTCGATATTACTTTATAATTTTTTCGATACCATTTAAATTTTTTTAGGTTATGTCATATTTTAACTTTAAATTATGAATTTAAGATTTAAAATTTAACATTTGAAGTTTTAGATTTTAATTATAATTCTTTTTTACGCCTTAGTTATTATAAATAATATTAATAATTTTGTTTGTCTTATATTCGCACTGTATTTTTTCCTATTTTATTTTGTTGATAATTTTTAAATTTTTAAATTAATGTCAAACGTTACCTTCAAAAACCGAAACATGCCAATATATGTTAATTTATTCTTCCTTTTCATCATTCCACACTCTTTTCTTGACAACCCTACACCCACATTTGCTTCCTTATATCTGTTCTCATTTTTTTTCTGTGTCTAGTCTCGCGTTAGATGACTTCTTATGTCACTGTCTAGTACTTAACTCATTCCCTTACTCTCAAGTATTTTAATAAAAAATAGATTTAAATTATTTGTATCTGTTCCTCCTTCTCTAATTTCGAGCATATTTGTCGTCCTCCTCCTCTATCACCTTACATCAACTTAATCAATGGACCCTTAAGGTAGTCTGTTTTCTAGTTATATATATATATATATATATTGGGTCCATGAAGAATGATTTTAAAGATAGATGGAGGCAGCATAATTGCTCTTTCAATAATATAAATAAAAGAAATCAGACTTCCCTATCTAAATATTTTTGGCATCTGAAGAAAACAAATAGGACACCTAAAGTAAAATGGAAAATTATAAACAGGGCTAGAACTTGTAAAACTTGGGATGACCCATGCCCTTTGTGCCTCCATGAGAAATTGCATATTATTAAGCTTTTAAATAATAATAATCTATTAAACAATAGACATGAGTTAACGTTTTTTTGTCGACATCATCAGATTCATGGTTTGAATAATTAGCTAAAAACAAGCATACAATATAATAACTTGATTAATCCATAGCCCAGTCATCAGATTCATGGTTTGAATAATTAGCTAAGAACAAGCATACATTATAATAACTTTCATAATCCATAGCCCAAATAAATAGTTAAAATACCCTACAAAAAAGATAACCCTTTATGAAGTCGTCAAAAAACAAACGTTACGGCAGTTTTTTATATGCACAAATCCCTTTCATAAAAAAATAAAATAAAAAAAAAAAAAAAATCTCCATAGACACGCATACCAGACTAGGGTTAATACATCTTCCGTTTCAAATTTAGACACCGCCACCTTTCCCTGACTTGACATCTATGAAAGCAACTCTATACTGATACTTATTATTAACACCCAACACACGCCTATCCAATTTAAACAATTCGCCCTAGCTGTTATAATGGAAATTTTGATTTCAATTATTAAAACACGTAAATTTCAGAAATACGTTACGTTATTCCAAAAAAAAAATTCGCTTGAAGATGGAACAGAGCTTACTTTAACACAATTTAATTCAAATAATTATATTGAAGTTTTCAGCTCTTGTTTTGAAACATGAGACCTCTTATGTCGCGAATTGTAATCATATTTTTAAATAAATAATTATATATATATATATATATATATATATATATATATATATATATATATGTATATGCGTGTGTGTGCGTGTGTGTGCATGAGCAAACAAGTTTTATTTAATTCCAACAACAATTTCTGTTTATGTCACTGCTTATTTTATCTTTTCTATTTCCGAATGAGGTTATGCATGTATGAATTTAATGTTTTAATAAACTGTTCAAAGTTCATTTCTGTTCTTGTTATATTAAAGTGTTTTCGATTATCACATGTAGGGTAAGCAGTTTTTTTTTAATATATACTGGCGTTTTTATATTGCAGGAATTGAAATCAATTCAGACTGATCACATATATAACGGGTCAACGGAAAACGATGTATCAAATATCTATACATCTATATGTCATAATAACTTCTGGAATTTTGTGCCTTTTTTAGTCACTAAATATTTTAGTGTTTTTTATCCAAATGGTTCTTAAATTAATATTAGTTTGATTCTTTGTGATTTGCTGATGAATATGCGCATGAATTACACAAAGCATTAACAAATGACATGGCAAGGTTCTAGAGATTGTGATATACATGTAGCCAATGTCAGAAGTTAATATGCTTTTTTTATTATTTGTATCGTAGATACATTACCGAAAATGACACGAGAATTCATAAGCAACATTATTTTAAAGAGATTGGTTATATGTATACATACATTCATATTAAAAAAATTACAGGTTGATTATATTTAAAACAATAATAATAAAAAAATTAAACTAAGTTACCTCCCTTAAACATTCATAACGTAAATTGATTGTATGTACCTCGTTTTATGCGCATTTACAAAATATATCACAACTATCAATTATATTAATTTTTGCCTTAGCCATTCAACCCTGAAGATTATCTGGAATGAGATTAAAAGGTACCAGGGAAAATAAAATCAACCAAAACTACGGCACCTTTTTTAGTCATATTCAACAGCAAAAAATTAAGAGATAATATCTAGATTATTCAACAAATCATATTTGAAGGAAGATATGCAAACTATACATATAGTTTGTATTTTGTAGTGGAAGACATTCATATATATATATATATATATATATATATATATATATATATATATTTGTGTGTGTATACGTGTATATATATATATATATATATATATATATATATATATATATAAATGTTAAATAAACTGAAAGAACGGACACAATAATAATCCACATTTCTTTAGCATTTATTTTTTAAAAAGTGCCCCATACAAAGTAGAGCATAATAATATAATACTATTATTTAAATAAAAAAAAATCTTCACGAGACAGATATTACTATGTTTCGGAACTAAAGATTAAAATAAACATTAACATTTTTGTTTCAGTCTCAAGAGATGTTGAATATATATATATATATATATATATATATATATATATATTTTTAAGTTGTGTCATATTTATGGGATAAGTGCTCAATATCAGAGGTAGAGCGTATGTAAATATAAATATAAAAGTGAACATTGAAGTCAACACTCAGAGGCGACAGGCTGTTTCATGCTCGACGCAATCGTCAGGCCGCTCTCTACTGGACATTTCTCTTTAGATCTACAACTTGACGAGTGTCGCCTCAGAGTGTTGACTTCAATGTTCACTCATATATATATATATATATATATATATATATATATATATATTAGAAGCATCTAGTAGAATAGTAGATCCCAAACAGATAGGACTATACGGAGATGATGGACTCATTTTTATCCCCATTAGTAATGGTCAACTAACATCGAAGATCCAAAAATATATAATTAGGGCCTTCAAATTACTAGTGTTTAGAATTGAGATTTTCTCTAACCTTAAAATAGTTGATTATCTAGATATCACCCTTAATCTCAATAATAAAAAGTTTAAACCGTATCATAAAAGCAATGAAACCTCCACATGTAAATTAAAATTCTAACCACCCTAAATCCATTATGTAGCAGAACCTTACCACCGTAAACACTAGCAGTAATCCATTGTAATCCAAAATAAACATCTTTAAAGAAAATTAAAAATTTGCATGAAAATGCACTCCAAAAAATAGATTTTAAAAATAATCTTATCAAATTCCTATCAGTAGCACAGAGATATCTGAAGTGAAACGTAGACACAGAAAAAGAAAAAAAAAACTATATATCCCCCCATCCTGCAAACTGTCAAATATTAACATCAGACAGTATTTTCTAAATTTAATAAATAAGAACATTTAAAAAACAACCCGCTTAGTAAGATTTTTAATAGGAAACTATTAAGATTAGCTACTCTTGTACCAAGAACAGGTATAATATTATTAACTCGCACAATAACAAAATTTTAATAAATTCCTATGCGATCAACAACAAACCTCGTATTGAAATTTCCTGTAGTTGCAGATCTAAAGAGAACTGTCCAGTAGGGAGCAAATGTATATCTACCAAGTTATATATCAAGTGACCATGTCCCAACAAAGAAAATATGGAAAATAATAATGTTTACATTGCAATTTTCGCGGGGTATTGGAAAGAGAGATTTTATATCCTTAGGTACTCAGTTTCTACCCCTAAAATAAACCATGAAACAGCTGTTACAAAAAAAAAAAAAAAAATGTGAATTGAAGAATGAATCGTTGAGCCCACAGATAATTTGGAAAATTATAGCTTCTGCACGAACTCTTAATAGTCTTAGAGGAATATGTGATTTATTTTTAGAAGAAAAAATTAAAATAATAAAATATAATAATCAAACCCAACTATTGAATCAGAAGAATGAATTAGTGGAAAAATGTCGACATATAAACATATTCAAATTTCCATAATATAGTTATGAACTGAAGTAGTTACCATACTTCTATAATATGGTTTTATTTTAATTAGCTATCCAAAATCAATCCCCTCCAACTCTTCAAATGTCTACATAAAAACCAAAAACTTATTTCAAATTCCATATTGAATTTCTCCCACTAAAACAATTTTATACTATATTAATCAAAAGAACAAGACAGATAACTTCGCCTACCTGACCCCTCTCTCGTAACTTTCGCCTGACATGAAATGTGTAATCTTTGTATAAAATTTTTCGCAATTTGGATTTGGGTTGGATTGTTAGCTTTCACCATTAAATTCTACTTCCTGACTCATATAACTTTATAGAAGTGAACGCATATGAGGGAATTGATTTGTTTACGATTTATATATATATATATATATATATATATGCCAGGAACATTGTGCCGATAAATTTTAATGATACACTTCCATGTTTCGCAGGCAAGGATGAAATTAAGCATATATACGTACATATGCATGAAAATAATTTCTCACACACACGTGAACACGAGTAAAGCTACACACGCAGACGCACACACAGAGAGAAACTGATACAGACACACACGAACTCGCGCGTGCACACACACACATATATATGATAAAATATATTTCTAAGTTATGATATATTTATGGGTTAAATTGCTCAGTAACAGGGATAGAGCATATGTAACTGTTCAATGAAATACACACACACACACACATATATATATATATATATATATATATATGTATGTATGTATGACGAGTAAAATCGATAAATGACACAAAAGTAATCATTAGTTCCTTAATTATTAAATATGTGCTTACTGAATATACTACTCTTCATTTTAACATTTTAATACATGCACGTCAATCGGCCACAGAATGAATCTACTACGTTTGGTATGTCTGGAGTATATTTGATTCAATCTTTCACAATTATACGTGTTAATTCCGTAACCTAAACGCAGATATCTCGTGTATAATTGATTGAGAATTCGCAAATCTACATTCAACACGGACATCTGTCATCATACAACTCAGTATTGAAAGAACTGCAACAACCGCGTTTCTTGCAGTTCGATACGGGCCATAGGGAAAACGATATATTAGAAAATAGGGAAAAACAGCTGCAAATTCTTGGAACATCTCGAAATCTGCCCAAGAACGGCAGTATACCGCTTTAGCCACAGGAATTCTCATAGTTGTGTAGCCAGCATGTCACTCTCCTGGAATTTAGCATCAGCTATGCTGATGGACAACAGAAAACGGCCTCTCAGATGATTAACAGATATCAGTTTTGTTTTGGAGGCGTTGATATAAACAGTCTGTTCATTGCAACAGTTAATTTTGTAAATATATTGTGTTCTCGCAGAAATCCTAAAAAATATTGGCTTAAATAAAGCATCAAAATAATTCCAAATATGACAATTCTAAGAGACACATTGCATCTTATTTCTTATTGCAGTGTGATTTTTTTTTTGTAGAATTATCATATGGATAAAACTGAAAGATAAGCAAGGCATTTTAATTATTTCAACCCTTCCACAATTGACTCTATTATTATCATAATAAGTGACAGGAATTAATTTTAATATTAGTTTACTCCTCGAAACAAACCTCTGGAAAATACTTCAGTGAAGCAAGCTCTAAATATAATGTCCCCTATCTCTTTGGGTCTTACCGAAAGGAACGTGAGCAGAGTCATGCGGACTGGCCAGTGAACACTGTACATTGCCATCGATCAGGCCTGCACCGTGGAGAGGTGACTTAAGTTTCACCAAGTGGACAGCACACAACACGGGAGACACCGGCCACGGGAGTTATGTTCCTGTTCCACTGTCACAGAGTCGGACGTCACTGGTTTTCTTCAAAGGTGGGAGGGAACGCTGCATTCCATGGGTCAATGTCATAAATTTCGTCCTCAATGGCTCGATCAAGTGTATCGAATGAATGGCGTCTGTATGCCAAAAGACATCATATGAAGTGAGTTGGCAACGGCACATCGTCCGACAGGACATAATTCACTATATTCATAGGATGTCTGCAAGAGGTACCTGAAACTCACATGAATAAACCCTCGTAGCCAGAAACGCCTAGCAGACCGCCACAGCGTCTTTCGACATGTTAAGACTAACCGAAATTAAAGCTTATGCAAAAAGCAGTAAACTTTTAGCGTTTTTCTCTCCTATACATATGCGTTTATTGGGATTGATTTGATGAGTTGAAAACAACCTCGTAGACGTTGCATTTGCTTTCCCACAAATCCCCTTGGGAAAGTTATGAATACATCTCTTCTCCTCAAGGTATGTGTCAAGGGCAGCAGACTTTGTTCTCTGGTGCGTTGGAGAATATTAACCGTGAAAGCAAAAAAAAAAAAATCTGTTAGGCGTGGGGCTAGCAATTTCGCTCCGTAAAAATGCATACATAATACGGAAAGCACAACATCAATATTCAGAAGAATCTGCCAGGTTATGTAGAGGAATAGAATGTTGAATTCTATATAACAATATCATAGTGAATGTACTTTATTTTTCCAAATTGGATTGACTTTTAATTTTTATTAACTGTAGCCACAAGGAATTTCATTTATAGAGTTTCGACCGATTTCTACGTATCAGAGCGAAATAGTTTAGATTTAGAACTCAACCGTACGAATGCTCACACAGATGTCTTGATTAATGTGTGAAACGTTTTTGTAGAGAAATCACACTTTTCGGAAGAAATAAGAAATAATAAATTCTCAGTGTGATACAAATTCTCCAAGCAGTCTACATCATGTTTGAATTCAAATTATTTTCATCTTCTTGACTATATGTCATCAAAGGAAACTAAACACACTCTGCTCGGCTTTGTAATCCATGATGACGAGGATGCTTTTAGGTCTTTGCCAAGTACATTAGTGAATAGTAAACGAAATTTCATCGGCCGGAATTTGAAATCTGCTTCGCAACTGCATGTTACAACACCCACCAATCCATTATATTATCTTATAAGAGCTGAAATAACAGAGATTTCTAATCATGTAACTGATGAAATAATTTATATATTCGTTGCTATACGAATCTCAGGCGAAGTTTTTTAACTATTTTTTTCAACAGTGATTGGAATCTTGCGGTCAGGTATCATACACCTGTTGATTGAATTTCAAGATTCTTATAATCCCAATCATTGTGTTTTATCATTGTTGAGAGGAGAGAGTGAGAGAGAGAGAGAGAGAGAGAGAGAGACAGCGAATAGCCTACGTTTAGCCTATATGACGTATATAACCGTGTGAATCTATTATCCACTGAAATTCGAAGAACACTAATAATTCATTCGCTATATAATGGCTGTGTCGCTTGGTCATTCAATCTTATCACAGTGTCTGGATGAAATCGCCGAGGGCCGAATTTTATATAATCCGATGCATTATTGAAATGACACGGATCAAGTGGAATTGAATTTCTCTGCTGGAAGACAGCTTCACTTCTTTCATTCGATCGTCTTCTATTTCTATGATTTGAAAGATTTCTTCAGAAAAAATTCCAAGTATTTTTCGATACACGTTGTCTACATCTCGTATGTTTCACCTAAAATTATTCAATGTACATCTTCATCTCGAATATTTCAGTAGGACATATAAACTATGTACATTCAAGTCATAAGCATGACTTTAATCCTTATTCTGAATCCCTGAAAAATTATAGCAAAATTTTATATAAAAGACAGATCGCGATTGCCACTATTATAACTGACGGACGGGCGTTCTACTCCGAAAGCTTATTCACCAAAACTGTTTCATTCTGGAGTGTGACTGCTGCCTGGAACACTAGGTGTCTACTTGGGAATACCAGATACTGTAAACTTGGGTGTGCGGATAGTGTAAACGATAATTGCTCCTGTTTGTCAATCGGCGGGTTGAGTTCCAATTCCTGGCTCGTTATATTCACTTACGCGCAAATATCCTTGGGTGAGGTATTTATACGCCCCTTCTAACTCAGCTGTTGGTTAATTAGTAAGACTTTTATCACTGAAACTGTTATCTTCTCTTTAATGTTTTCTGGCTTTAATGAACTTGCAATTGGTTTATAATCTGCACAATACAAATTAATCAATCAATAAAACAGAACATTAAAATGATAACCCCTATATGGCATATGATTGTTATAGTCAGTTCCTTCTTCTAGGTTCACATCGCAGAGTTCAGTCGGCTTAACCCTTATGGTTGTCTCAAGATCTGTATTGAAGAGACGCTATTTAAACAAAAGACGATGGCTTGAATACTGATTATCGATTTTAGATAGATACACATTTATAATGTCCTTTTTTATCTTAATACCTAAGTTAATAGATAAGTGTTAGGGTGCAAGTGAATGTTTGCTCCATCAAGCAATCCGCTTGTTGAGCTACATTAGCAATAAAATGGGTATGACGATAAACAGAAAGACATTTGATCCAGAGATTAGAGGTAGTGGGGAGAATTGAACGACCTGTTTATTGCTGTAGTTCCCAATTTCACCCTGACTAGGGTTGGTAGCATCTGTTAGGGTCCTATATACGGGCGAATAGTGAATCCTATCCACCAAAAATCAGAAGACTAAGAAATTAAAAATACATTTTTCAGTAAAGAAATGAGTACTATACTGTTTTGTAATATCAGTTTCTCGCTACGGCAGTGATTACTACACAATGTTTAAGATGAATGGAAAAATCCATCTAAAAAAAAAAAATTACAGATGGATGCTAAAAATATCTTGGAGTGAACATATTAATGCAACAAAAAAAGAACGATAATTATATTAGAAAAATGCAGCTGGAATTGTTACGACATATAATGAAAATGAGAGGGGCTCGAGAATTTGAGAAACAAAGTATATATTGAAAGCGAGAGGGATAGAGGAATAAGCAATGAACCTACCTAACGGGTTTATGTAATTTGGAGAGCTAACGAAAAGAAAAATACCATACAAAGAGTGACAAGCGATAGGAAGTGGTGGAGAGCCATGATCATCTGTGTCAAGAAGGGATACGGCTTGTAGAAAATGAAAGCCCTCGCGTCAAGCAGTGCAAATGACGAATGCCTTATACTTACGTTTCATAGATTATTCAAAGGCATTTGATAGAGTATAACCCGATGAGCTAACCCGATGACACAAAAATGGTTTACATAGGAAACATATTCGAGTAATCCCTAATATATAATGAAACATTGGAGTGTGCTTAATTAAACCCGTTTAGTGAGAAGTGATTCTACCAACAAATGCTGAGGATATAATGGCAGAATGTAACCCCCAATGCTTATCAGTAATGTATCTATAAATTTGAGAAACTACACGAATGAAAAACGAACCAGGTGGAATGAAATTTCGTCCATTATTTGTAACAGACATATATCAGAAAAGAAGAAAACATCAAGAAACAAGAGCTGACACGTGGTAAAACGATACATAAAAAAAAATAAAAATAAAATCAAGACATGCTGATAAAAAAGATATATATATATATATATATATATATATATATATATATATATATATATATATATATATATATATATTTCACAAAAAAACAGAAAGCAATTAGAAAATATCGGACGATTTATTTTTAATACAGTGTAACCCGGATATAAGAGACCCTGATATAAGAGAAACCCGTATATAAGAGAGATTTTCTCTGGCCCCAAATTAGAGCCCATACTTACCTAAAGAAAATAGACCAAACCCGGATATAAGAGAAACCCGGATATAAGAGAAACCCGGATATAAAAGAGATTTTCTCTGGTCCCAAATTAGAGCCCATACTTACCTAAACAAAATAGACCAAACCCTGGTACAAGAGAAACCCGGATATAAGAGAGATTTTCTCTGGTCCCAAATTAGAGCCCATACTTACCTAAACAAAATAAAACAAACCCGGATATAAGAGAAACCCGGATATAAGAGAAACCCGGATATAAGATACTTCTTATTCGGTCCCGACAACTCTCTTATATCCGGGTTACACTGTATGAGAAAATATGCTGAAAAATAGGAAAATATTTCGAACGACTTTAAGTCAGCACATACACGCGCACAAACACACATGCACAAAAACAGGCGAGCACACACACACACACACACACACACAGAATTGACGTGACGGAGAGTGGGCCGAGAAGTCCAGATCGATGAAGGAAAACTGATCAAAAGAACAAGAATCATAAATATTTAGGGGTGTATTTTCTGAAGGAATCGATGATTTTTCAGCACTGTTTCAATATTGTATATGTAGAGGATGCGATGGATATAATGTTGTTTAAATGACGCTAAAATGAAAATGACAATGTCATCTCATTTTAACAGATATATTTGCTAAAATTGCAAAAAAAATATCATGAAATACTAAAGAATAATGCTATTCATTACATCGCCATTGGCTTCAACCAGGGCCTCTAGACGACTTCGGAATCTTCTGCATTTCCTCTGAGTTGTTTCATTCTTTAAGTTGGTGAATGCTGCTATAATCCTTGCCTACAGTTCATGTTTTGGTGTAATAATGAATTTTGTTGTTCTCTCTATCAACTGCGCCCCACACATAATAATCAAGGGTGTTGTAGCCTGGGGAGGTATGTGGAAAGATATGTGATGTGGTCACAGAAATTGTCTACCAACCATTACTAGGTTCTTTTGCTTGTGTGAAATGGTGCAGAGTCTTATTGCCAGACCTAGTGTGTCCCAGCCGAAAACCTCTTGACCAAGGACTACACTACATCATCAAAGCAGTTGATGTAGGCCTCCGAGGCCATCATCAAGAATTTCTTTTCTCATCAAAACGACTAGATTGATTTTACGCAGCTGCCGTACCTTCGTAACAATCTTTAGATTTATCCAGCTCATTTCGAATCTGGTGTCCACAGATTGACACCCAAGCACTCTGGAATGTTCGTATTTGAGCTTCCTTTCGCAAATGTCAAGGAGATCAACATGGCGCTTCCATATTTCTGGCAGAGGGATTTACATCATGGTTCTCTTTTCTCACAGATGGTGCCCAACTGAAACTATACTGTGCAGTCAAGAAAATCAAAAACAAACGATACACATGCGCGAATTTAAAAATATAAAATGGCGACAATTTTTTTATTTATCACACCCTATATATGTATTTTCTAATATATGACTGTGTACATTAAGCATTTATAATTTAAAATTATAGAGGTTGGGCATCCTTTGATACAGAAAGAAAATCACTTAACATCACTTAACGAATAGTGAATAGTGTATATATATATATATATATATATATATATATATATATATATATAACGTCATCCACTGACAGACTGTTTCGCTGCTCATCTGTGCGGCTAGACATCCGGTTGCCTCTAGCTAGGATCGAAACCCGACTTGGTGTCAGTCGGAGATGAAGGTGGATTTTTAGCGTATTTATTTTTAGAAATACACCCAGTGACCGACAGTGACTCAATTCGCTTTTGCGAAGAGTCTCGCTATATAGCTATAAATAGTCACTGTTTACCAACCCATTATATATATATATATATATATATATATATATATATATATATATATATATATATATATATATATATATATATATATATATATATATATATATATATATATATATATATATATATTAGTACAATAATCCACCTTTGACCGGGTTTTTCATTACTGGGCGTTTTTGACGTTCAATTGGACCAGTTTAAATTTAAAGTCAGCCCACCCGAAAATAAATATTAGTAACAACAACTGGGTGTAATTGAGACACATCCCTAAATGGGGGGGTTAACAATTTGAATAGGGGAAGGCCCTGAAACATGACGTTTTTGCGTTCTCAATCTTGTTTCCGCCTCACTCGCACCAACATTTAGGAGTTGCTTCTCAGCCGTTGAGTCTTTGATCATCATTTTTAGCCAGGCGCTGAAGCGTTCAGTTACGATCTTCTGAAAAGCCGATGGCTACATTGATGTTCAGACTCAGTGGTACTGATTGAAGCATTCCGAGGGGCATTTTGAGACAGATGAACTGAAAGTTCTAAAGACGATTCGTTATCTCTTATTCGCATCACGGACATTGTGGCAGCGCTTTTGCGACTTAGGCAAGTTCTTTTATTTGGTGGCTTGCCTTAGGCAAATATGAATTTTCAAGTGGAATGTGTGGGTAAATAACAGAAGAGAACACTGTAAAGCTACAGAGATCACTAAGCTCAAATGACTTTAGGAAAGTTTGGAAAAATAAATGTTGAGTAATAAAAAACAACCTTACATATGAATACAGAGCAAAAACTGACAGGGCAATGAAAAAATTAAATTGGGAACGGCTTTAAATGACAATGAAAGCTACGCCTTAAAATATTAGAAGTAGGCTTTCTGCAACGAAAAAGGTAATCTCACTTGAGAGAGACTGAATGCTTGGCCAAGAGAAGGAAAAAGTGTAATTACGGAATTAAGCGGTAGCAATGAACTTAGGATTGCGTAGACAATCAGTATGACACAGCGACATTTGATTAGACGCGACATTTGATTGGACGCGGCACTTGTTAGAGTTACCTATTGGCTTCGTGCAGCCAATAGGTAACTTTAACAGGTGTCGCGTCCCGCAGTTCATGTGCATGAGCGTGCATCAGCACGTGACACAACGCATGAAACAGGGCGTGTTGCAGGGCCACACGTACACGCATGCGCTAATTACCAAGGTCAGCAGAAGCCGATGGGTAAGGTGTGGAGGCACACAGCGTGAACTAGGGTTAAAAATTATTTGTGAAAAAGTGAATTAAATTTTGCCTTTGATTTTTGCGCAAAGTGTAAAAAGATCATTTTTTTCGATTTTCACCTTCAAGGTTCTAATTTTTTGCAGCCAATTTGGACTCAAAAGCAGCATTGAAGAATAATCTATCAAACAAAAAAAAAAAAACAACAAAATTCAACGAAATCGGATGAAAACTATGGCAACACATAAACAACATCCGATCACACACACATGCACACACACGCACACATATATATATATATATACACACACATTTTGAGAATTATATATATATATATATATATATATATATATATATATATATACACAGAGAGAGAGTGAGAGAGAGAGAGATGGAAAGATAGGTAGATAAATAGGGAGAGAAAGGTGCATATTAAGAAAAACTACTGCTTAACATATAGAAAGAGAGAAAGTGATGTATCACTGTAAATATAGAAATATTTTACACAATTCATACATATACAATATATAATATTTCTATGCATGAGTGAGTATTTTAACTATTCATAAGTTAAAATAAACTTGGGACCACCATTTATAGAGAAAGTACATTACCTACCAACATTTGATGGATGGTGCATATATATATATATATATATATATATATATAGGGTGCGTGTGTTAACTGAGGAAATATTTTTTTAAGTTCACTACACACTCAAATCATTTTTAATATTTTTTTTCAGATAACCCAGTTAGAGGAAGATGTTACCCCAAGAAATGAAAACACATGCAGTCATTGTTGTTTTAGCAGCAAAACATAGTGATTTAAAAATCAGTAACTTTTTACATGTTGCCAGATCATTTGTTCATAAGGTTCGGTGAAAAAAAAATATATTTATAAATATATATATAATTCCTCAAAAGCTGCAGCTAAGGACAAAATACTTCATTCTCATTATTCTGACTGTTTCGCATCCAGTTTCATTTGAAAAGTCTTTTATCTTGCTAGCAATTCCTTTGCTCCTGATAATAAGTGACATCAGAATATCCGATTCATAAGAATCTTAAAAGAGACTATCACCCTGTGATAACCTAGCGATGTTTTCTTCCCGAGAAGAAAAGTTTAATACATATCTTAGATATATGATGAAAGAAGCTGAACATCTGAGAAATGGTAGGTAGCAATCTGTTTTTGTCACATTTACAAAGGAATCTTTGAAATTGAGACGATAGCGAAGTTGATGCTTTTCTCCAGCATTTTGCTATCCACGTAAGTCGTAAAAACCTACAGAAGAAAATCAACGTGATTTTTTAGTATTAACTCTTCAGGATTTGTTTAATAAGACATCACAATTAATTACGCCGAAATTGTTTGCAGCTGGTGCATATTAATATCAACTATATTATAAAACAGAATTGGGGCCTCACATAGAAATCACAATTGGTTGTACAGCTGTATTTGAACAAACATACTTACCCATAAGGGTGTAAATCAGAAATTAAATGAAAATTTTAAATATTTCATTTGAAATAAATTTGTTGCATGTAAATTATCATTACTTTTAAATTCAAACACGAATATATATATATATATATATATATATATATATATATATATATATATATATATATATATATAAATTAATTGATTTAAAATACGATATTTTAAATCAATTAATTTATAATATTAATGCTCTGTAAATTTACATTGAGCACTATTTTGTAAAAATAAAAATATCTATAAGAACAACGGATTTTATATCTTACTGTTCTTTCTTTTTTTATTACATATATATATATATATATATATATATATATATATATATATATATATATTTGTTTAATGTTT
>CAHIKZ030004213.1:1472500-1490000 GCA_903632075.3 Acanthosepion pharaonis
GTATGAAATAAATAATTTAAAATGTAAATTGGAACGCAATAATTTGATATAAAAAATGAGTTATTTGAAAAACCGGGCATAAAAGTGATTAAAGATTCTCTTTTTTTTTACCTATTTTATTCTTTGTTTTATTACTTTCTTCATTCTTATGGGCAATATGAAAAAATGTATTTTGTTCTGTCAGTATTTTGAATTTTAGATGCAGCTAAAATCGAGAATGAAAACGAGGCACTACGAAATATTGTTTGTTGGTTTCCAATAGATATACTTGAATGTTGAGCCTGACAGAGTTATATATATATATATATATATATATATATATATATATATATAGAGAGAGAGAGAGAGAGGGGGGAGAGAGAGAGGTAGTAATCCGTTGGTACAATCCAGGTGAGTCTTATTAACACAACATAGAATTTGAAAAATGTTGAAACTAAACTCACAAATGAGCATTCAGTGTTTATTTTCATTAAACCGAGGAAATAAGATAACGTTAGTTAATGGACATTTTCACCTTCGCATTTTAATTTTAAAATTCGATGGATTTTTCAAACTTTTTGTGGTATCAGTTTGTAGTGGGATACTGGCGAGTTGAAGAAAGAGAGAGAGGGTGTTATAGGAAACTTAGTTTGAGATATATTTATTGGAAGATAATTTACTAATCAACTTCTTCTAACGATGATTTCTTCTCTCTGTATCTCCCACTAAGTCGACTGTAACCCCCCTCTCTCTCTCTCTATTCCTTTTTTCAACTAGCCTGTATCACCCTACAAATTTTAAAATTAAAATTCGTAGGCCAAAATGGTCATTAACTAAAGGTATCTTAATTCCAATTTTAAAATTTGCTCAAATATGAACATTTCACTGTTTTGGATGTCAATATGAGAAAAGTGTACAGGTTTCGAAATGACTTGGATGAGTAATTGTGATTATGAAGCTACGGCAGATCCGTGACATCACTCTGATTGTTATGATAAGAAAATAAATCGCGATTTTTTATGAGGGCATCGGACTCAACACAGTGGGCTACATTAAATACTTTGAGGAGGCAGTGCTCCACTGAGTCAAGAGGGAGACCGCTGGCCCCAGAACTCTATACCATACCACACATGCAGCCGAACACAGTCGTGAGTATCAAGCATTTTCTGCGACCACACCACCCCTTAAATCTGGCCACCTAGCTCCCCAGACTGCTAATCCCAAGATAGTTATGTATGGAGCACAGTTAAGCGAGAGACCAACAAATCTCCTTGTAACCCCAAAGATGAACTGGAGACAAGCAGTATGGCAGAATTCACCAACTTAAACAAAGGAACTGTCCAGAAGAGATGCAGGAGATTCCGAAGTCGTCTGGAGGCTGTGGCTGAATCCATCGGCTCTCTCATTAAACACATTTCCTGTTTAGTATTTCAAGACATTTTGTAGAATTTTGATTAATATATCTGCTACAGTTAAATGGCAGTGTTGTTTCTATTTTAAAATATGGTCCCATCGCTACACAGGAATTAACAAGTTCCGAAATAGAAACCAAAGTTATAAATTTAATTATAAAATTAAATTTAAAGTCCCATTCTGAAGCGATTTTTGGAATAACCTATTAAGAAGTTTACATCACTTATAAGCACAGAAAACCTTAATATTTTGAATTGTTAAGTTTACGGAAAACTTCAATCATTTTGTTAAGGGATGTTTTGGTTTTAATTTCACAAACTTGACAACTTATGCATCAAATATAAGTTATTTTATAAAAATCGTAATTATTTTAAGTTGCTGTGAGCCAGGGGTTTTTGCCTCCATCTATCAAACAATGGCATCCGATTTTTCATAGGGATATTTTTAATCTAGCACAAACGCAAAATTATTGTGTCTTCTACTCGTTTTTCAATGATAAAAGTTTTTCGGGGAAAGGAATCCATTTCCAACCATTAACGTGCTAATGACTTTGGGAAAGGTCTTCTTCCTCCTCCAGCGGTAAATAGAAGTTTTAATTTGGCAACTAGTCTAAGAGAAGAAGAACTCTGAATTCAAAACGTTGAGGCTTGTTTGGGGACCTTCAAAATTATTTAATATACATCAAACATACGTGATTTACGCTCATACATACATACATACATACATACTATATATATATATATATATATATATATATATATATATATATATATATATATATATAAAACACCTAGTAGGCCTCATCTAACAGACAGTAAACCTAAATATATATACCGGGTAAATCAGGGATTTTTTTGAAACGAGTCTATTTTATGCAAGCCTTATAATTTTATCCATCTATCATATCTTAGAGCAAACAAAATCTATCTATCTATCTATATATATATATATATATATATATATATATATATATAACTGTCAATGAAATATCAGTGTGAATTATTAGCTTATCATTTTAAACAGACGTATTTAAACCATACTATGATTTTTCAAAGGAATGAAAGGGCGATTTACTAAATGATAATTATTCCCATATATAGTCACCTTACAATGGAATGATCTCACCAATGCGTGCAATATGTCGTATGCTGAGGTAGAAAAAGATGAACAAAACATCATTTTGTTCTCTGACTGATACTATAACAAGAGAATGTTTCTAAATAAGGAATAAAGAAACTGAATACCTTACGTGTCATTTAATGCAGAACTTTAATATGGTGGTATTCTTTGAGAAAAATTCTAATTTGTGTTTTTACAAAAATTAACTATTAGTCTGGAGTCTAAAATTTGACTATCTAAACACACACCCATAGATACGTTCACATACTCACACATAGGGATATTTCTTAATCTATTAACAAAAACGCAAAATTCCCAATTAAATCAACCCTATTAGCAAAACTTTATGGATCGAACTAAGTCAGAATTGAAAAGATTAAACAATAACAAAAAGAAGGGACAAAATCAAGCAAATTAATGAGGCAAAAGTTTCTAGAGGGATACATTTAAATGACCGCAGTGTTCTGAATTCAAGGCAAACAAGAACAAAAATATAAATAAGCCATGTATGGTAATGAAGTGACGTCGCCTGGCCTCCCCATATATATATACCCCGTCTATATATATATATATATATATATATATATATATCTTATAGACGAAATCAATAGTCGGCGGCCGTTATGCAATTCCACAAGTATATGTAAAAGAAAAATAAAGTAATAACTCGAAAATCAAAGCCGATACAGGACTGCGTCTTTCTCCCAAACCGCTAATATGGATTCGTGACACTTTGTGTTTGTTAGGCGAGTCTTAACATCCTGTAGGCCACTTGTTCAATATGAAACTTTCATTATTGCCATGGGCAGATGGCTATATCTTATTCGCCGCTCCGTAAGATAAATCAAATTAAATCCGGTATCTTACTTTCTTCGCTAATGAAAATAAAATCTTTACCACTTTTCTTTGTTAGAAAAAATAACATCGCTCAGTGTCTTTTCGTGATAGCTTCTTATCATCTATTTTAATTCTCGCCTCTTCTTTTTCTTTCTTTTTTTTTCATACAACCCTAAATAGTGTCACACTGTCTTGAATCGTGGCCTTCTCCCAAATTTAAATATATCTTTGTAAAATAATCATTCCTAATTAGTTTGGAACCAACACACTTCTCTGAACCATTTGACTCATTTCTACATTCATTTAGGAACATTTATCAGAAGTTGATTGTTTTAACCCAGGAATTGGTTTCGTTTGTTTTACGGCATATCAACCTCAATGGGTTATTTAATGCTGACAAAATTTTGATTGCTGGCAATATTTTTTTTAAATATGTATTTCTGGTAATTATTTTAAAATGTATAGCTGGTAATTTCATTTTTTTTTCAAATATGTTTTGCTGGTAATAATTCATCTTCAAAAATGTATTGATGGTAATAAATTTTTACAAAGTATTTCTGGTATTAAAACCTACATTTACACTTTCAAAATATTTTGACCCTAGTCTGGGGGTTAACTATTTGCTCATAGGTGGGACCGTAAACAGGTGCTACTACCCCGGTGGTTCCATGCTTCTCAAATCCTCCTAATCAGAGGCCTTGCTGGTGGACGTAGTTTATCGTCTTACCCAGGATGCGGGTGCAGTTTATCGTCATACCCAGGACGATGATGTAGTTTATCGTCTTACCCAGGACGATGATTTAGTTTATGGTCTTACCCAGGACGAGAATTGCTTTCGGTTTGAGCCTTAACAACATGATCATTCAATACACCTACAAGTAAAATGATCATTCAATACACCTACAAGTAAAATGATCAATCAATACACTTACAAGTAAAAGGCTGGTGGTATTAGATCTGGTGATCATGATGGCCACTTTATTGTTCCACGTCGTCTTATCCCCCTCAGCTCGAAATTAAGATTAAGCAATCCCGAACGCGTAAGCGATACATATTCTTGAGTCATCTACAATAATTTATTTTTATTCAGTAAAAGTTAATAAATAAAAAGATCGTTACTTTTGCCACACATTGTATATACACTGTAAAACAATTAAAAGGATTCTGAATTTATCTGGGTACGGTATGAGAATACTTAAGTGACCTTCGGTCATCTTTTGAAATAGTAAACCTCATATACGTTCACTGTCTGCGTTCTGAGCGTTTGAAAATGATAAAAGCTGAATAGGTTTAAATGCGATGAAAGTTCCTTATTTAATCAGTTGTCGTAAGAAGATGATGCGTATATATTGCTCAGGTTCAATTAAGACGGTTGGGGGATGTGTCGCAGCGAGAGACTTCTAGAAACTGGAATTTAATTTCGGCGAATTCCTGTGTATGTTTTTTTTAGTGTTGCTTATGCAAATGTTGACAAGGATGATAGAATCATTCGACGGTTTGAAAGGCAACTGAGGATTATAATCTGAAAGAGACACTTACATTTTTTTGAAATACATAAGAGGTAAGTTTTCCGGGAATTTTAACACAAAGCCGACATACTGAATTTAAGAAAAGTAGGTGAAATGACGTGTAAACAACTTTTTTTTTAGTTTTAATAAATCGTTTAAAAACAAGTAAAAAGAAGAATACTTAATAGGTAAATGTTATTTATTGCAAAATGAAGAAGTTGTGGAGGGCCGTGAGAAATTTATGTGATACAGGATAAGAATGACTACCTGAATAATTTAACACTTCTGACATATTGAAAATATAATGATACATCAAATAGGAGACAGTCGTAAACAAGTTCAGTTACTACCAATGTTTCTCTAGGTACAAACATTGTAAGCAGATTAATGGTCACCGTGTCCACAGCACTGATTATTGCAAATATGACCTAAAGTTTCTTTAAACGGCCCATTGGGAATCCTTTATTTGAAGTCAGGGTTAAAGATACGTTTGCCTTTATCCAAAATTCAGAAAGCAAACGTTCTAATCACTCGCCCACATGCCCATTAAATAGAAAAAAATATATTCAGGATTAGTATTGTGTTCCCTTTTTTACTTGATTTAAATGAACGCACATACAAAAAACAGACACATATATTTTAGTAGATACTCATAGTTGAGTAGATGCTCCATTTATTTATTAAACAGTATATTTAGTTATTTTCGTCTACCGGCCTGAATATTCTAGATAACTTATCAAAGAAAAATAGACGCTCTCCGGCAGGACTCGAAACAACGTCCCTCTAGGCAGAGGGATACCGTCGTTAGATCCGAAGACGGTTTGAAACCTGTCGACAAGCTGTCGCTTTCTTGAATATTCAGACCGGTAGACGAAAAAAAAAAAACATTATACCGTTTAATAAAAACCTAAATAGTGCGTTAACTCAGATATGAGTATGTATGTATGTATGTATATATATATATGTATGATTATTCTCTTTATTTATTCTGTGTATTCTCTGTGTTGTCGGTGATTTTCTTTATGAGAAGAGCTAATTCTCCTGAGAAGATGTATAAACATTTTGGTTATGGCTTGTGCTAGTCTATTGGGCGCACAAACAGATCCTGAAATCATGGCTGGCAATAGAATTCTTTCTTTGTGAGATTTTGGTAGATCAATATATTTGGGTATTCACGGTTATATTCAATGTATGCTCACCATACCTTGTAATTCAGATACCAACCTGTATTTACAGATTTAATGATCCAATAAAACCGCACATAGCATTTTTACACACATATATATATATATATATATATATATATATATATATATATATATATATATATATATATATAAATGCGCAGGTATGCAGAAAATAGAAAAGAATACGTTGGGTGAATAATCCGGAGTTCCTTAGTATTTTTGTTTTTATTTTTAAAAAAGACAGTGCTCCATAGAGAAGTAGAGCTTTATTATGATAATATTTTTTGTTTAAAAATATGATTCCTTCGCGAAATAATCATATTTTTAAACAAAAATATTATATTTATATATTATATATATATATTTATTTATTTATATATATATATATATATATATATACTAGCAGTATGGCCCGGCGTCACCCGTGCTTGATTAAAAAATCGTACGACTCATAAACCAATCGCTACCACTTGAGTTAAAATATTTTTGCCCTTCCTTGCCTTCAAAGGAGTGCCCTTTGCCGTGCTGATGTTGCTACATGCCTTACTTCTTGCCTATCTCACACTGCGATTTTTCTCTAAGCTCTATACTAAACATTAAATCTGTTACGAAAAAAGAACTAAACAAAATGAACACAAAACGATCAGCTTTAAAAAAGGACTCGTAACTGGAAAAAACGAATGAAAAAAGAATGTTAACAACAAATACTTTTCACATCCAACCCAGTTCTGCGCAATCAGAATCAACGTTGAGTTTAAGCAAGCGAATGAACCAATTGGAGTAAAGTGCCATGCAGATTTAAATCTTTCTTTCTTGTGACGAATGCAGCTATCGATATTTTTTTGCATGCTAGCATGCTAGTTAACATTCGTGTCAGTCAGCTGTTAGCTCTCACGCTGGCCAATAGAATCTTCCTGCCTATTCGTGGCATCCAGCTCTAGACTCTCACTCTGGCCAGTAGAAAATGGCTGCAAACTACATGAAAACTGCCGTATAAGCATGAAAAGTCGATTATTTCCACTTTCGATGGGAGTTGGGAAATGAAAAGTTGGTCTTGGCCTTCCCGCTAACTTGGAGCATGTGCATGTAAAATTTGGTGAAAATCCATCGAAAATTGCGGCCGTGCATTCGATACACACACACACACACGCACACACACACATCCTTTCTTTAAAGAGAGAGAGAGAGACAGACAGACAGACAGAAAGACAGACAGAGGGGATGTTTGTCTGTCAAATAAGTTTTTCTAAAAAAAAATTTTTTACGAGTTGAATAGCGAGTTATCGTTATTTTACGTTTTTATGTTTCTGCTTTAGACTTGCGATGCATACATATCTATCTATCTATCTATCTATCTATCTATCTATCTATCTATCTATCTATCTCAGTCCAGTCTGTTCATATCTATCTATCTATCTATCTATCTATCTATCTATCTATCTATCATTGCCGCGTCTTGAAAATGCTTATATTACATGGATCCCAACTTAAAAAAAAAATAAGAAAGAACGTTTTTTTTCTTCATCTTGTTAAATAGTTTATATTCGTCCCATCACAAAATGTGGGGATTGGTTACCCGACATTTTTCTATAACAGCAATCAGCACTTTCAGGGTTTAAAATTCCAAAAAACGATGCACAAGACAAAAGGCCCTATAGGAAGCGGAGCAGCGTCGAATGAAGAAAAAAAATATAAAGATCTTGCTCGGAAGAGTTGTATCAAGTGGCTAAACAAATCTGTCTAAAACAAATTATACCGAGGGCTTGCTACACAGAAAGAAAAGACGGAACGTGAACAAAGAATGGACATGAAGTTGAGGGTGAGAATAAAGAACGGGGGTACAAAGATAGCAAGCAGTATTCCTATCCCCAGAGGCAGTAAAAAAATTAGTAAACGCATGCGTCCAAATGCTTTTTTCTGGATATTTTCAAATATATTTTTTGTTCAATTTTCTCAAATTTCTCTTGAGTATTTTCTATTATTTTTGTTTTTGGTTTCTTTAATTTCAATTCTCTTTCTTCTGTCGTTACTTTTCTTTCGTTCTTTCTTTATTTTTGATTAGGTGATAAACTCTGAAATCATCTTTCGAAAATACATGTGATGTCCTCATTTTTCCCGGTTTCATTGGCTGTCTAAAGATTGCGTCTCTGACGTATTCACTTTCTTCATCTCTATTGCTTGATCACGTGATACTTCATTTCTCACAAGGTTTTAACGACGAAACATTTCTACTTCGGATTTTATAAATTATAAAGAAAGATATTTTAATTACTTTTCCAGTAAATTCATTTAAAATAACTTTTGTCAAGGCTTTGTCATTTGTACTTGGTCAGTAATTTTTACGTTCAGTAAACGCTATAATTGCGTTCAGGAATTATTATTATTATTATTATTATTATTAAGACAATATTGCTATTTTAAGAAAATATCTTATCGAATTAATCTCGTTCCACATAAATTTATATATATAACATGATGATTACGCATTTTTTTAAGTACAAAAATGATATAATATGTCTTTCTCACACTTCCTCATTCTCTTTATATGCAAAGAGAGAGAGAAAGAGAAAGAGAGGGAGGAGGAGAGGAGGAGGAGGGAGAGAGAGGAGGGAGAGAGAGGGAGAGAGATTGGTATTAATACAAAGGTGTGTGCAAAGGAAACAATACTGCATGAGGACTATCAGTTTCAAGCTGGGATAAGATCACCAGACAAGACCCCACCTCTATCTATCTATCTATCTATCTATCTATCTATCTATCTATCTATCTATCTATTTGTATTTACATAAACATACATATATATATATATATATATATATATATATATATATATATATATATATATATATATAATGCCTGACGATTGCGTCTAACATAAAGCAGCCTGTCACCTCTAAGTGTTGAATTCAATGTTCTTTTGGAAATCGCATGCCAGCGTGCAAGTGACATTTATTCCGTTTTATTTCCTCTGCCAACATCTATCTATTAATTTCTCTCTCTCTTCACACACACACACACACACACACACACACACACACACACACATATATATATATATATATATATATATACTGGAAACTTTCATCCTTTCGACATCTCTCGATCGTTCGCATGTGTACTCGCACCAACAAAACAAATTCAGTCTGAAGAAGTCCTAAATGACAAAACGCGTCACAAGATAATATTTCCACTCGTCATATATATATATATATATATATATATATATATATATATATATATATATATATATATGGGTGTTTATTTTTGTTGATATATATGTGGGTGGGGATGCGCACACATACATTTATATTTCACTGGAAATATGTATATATTTTTTTCGGCACAAATTTTATAAATTTTATAGTACGCTCATGTCGACATGAATCTATGGTTCTAGACACTATATATATATATATATATATATATATATATATATATATATATATATATATATATATATATATATATATATATATAACAAATATATATGTATGTATGTATTTAAGATTTGTGCTCTCAAAGACTTTTGTATTGGACCAGACGTAAACATCGGGAAAAATGAATTCTTTCCGTTGGTTCAAATATCGCATTCTCACATGTTTTCGACTTTTCGACTTTCTTCTATCTCCAAGTAACAAGTGCACCTGACATACATCAAAACAAGGACGATATAGATTAACCGTCAGGAGGACATATTGATTCCGATTAGATTCAACGTGTTCTTTTGCAGATAAGACGAAAAACAATCATACGCATTCACCTACGTACACTCCAAACCCAAGTGGAGAAATGAAGCTTTACAGTGACAAGTCAAATGCAATATTGTAAAAAGCCGAGACACTCTTTGCGCTGTAAATTCTCAGAGTACTTACATTCCTTGCCGGAAATTGTCAGTAGAGTAAGTGTTAAATTAAAATAGATCCCTAAAAAGGAAAAAAACATCTAAAAGTGTTGCGTAGATATTGATTAATGTCTTCGTATAACCTCGTCCTTATTACCATGGGTATTTTGTCTTTACTTTTTCTATTTTTTTATTTTATTTTACGATTTTTCACTCCATACATGGCTCGGGAGGCACTCAAACTAGAGAGTCAATAAATGAATTTTTTATAAGTGCGTTCAGATTTTTTGAGTGCAAGGGGTGCTAAATTTTAGGACAGATTGCGTTTTCCACTAGATATGAAGAGTTAAATTTTGTAGCAATCATAGAATTATACCCTCTTGAGTTTTATCCACAATTTAGCATTTCTGAAGAAGACACTATCTGAACTGATTTTCCATTTCATCAATGGAATATGATGCGAAAAGGACGTTTCAACTCAGTTTGCATGTTTAAGTGAGTTGAGCTAAAACAACTACACTGGATCAATAGCTGCATCTGCTGCAAGGAAATTTTGCTGTGTCGTGCCAGATTTTTTTTTCCTTATGAGTCCATCTTACACATCTACAAATTCGTCCGTGCATTGAATACTGTTGCCATAACGGTTCTGGTTCCTCTGCCGTTCATCTCGACAAAATCCAAATAAATATGTACAATGTAATCGATCCTGACCTGGCATCTGACGTGATGTGTCTTCCCTCTGTCTTTTCTATAAATATTTTCATAGTATCTGATCTGTCGAGCTTTTCCCCTGGTGACACGACGAAATGAATTTAAACGTGGTACTTGATTGGCATCTAGGTCCCCCACCTTTACTATTTAAATAGTTAAGTGTAACCGTCACTTCTACTCCAACACTTTCTTTTCCCTCACATTATGACTGTGGAACTCATTTCATCTTACTTCTTCTCCTGATAACTACGATCTTCAAAAGTGTAATTGAAGCGTCAACCACTATCTTCTGTTGAATTGAACCACGTTCATCATTTATCCTTTCCTCAATAACTCCTATACCCGGACTTTTCTATCCCTTACACTCTCTGTAACCCCTTGCGTGCTAGTGGCACTCTCGCTTTGTTTGCGGTGATATACTTTAAAAAAATCTTTTCTGGTGTGTTCAAGTTGTAAAGTTCTTAGAACCGATCAATCTAGTTCGCCCGACCAACTGCCATGAAAATAGTGATCATCATCGTCATCATCATCATCATCTTGCGGCCTCAGCCGAGATTGAACTCACCAATACTTTGATTGGTGTAGTTCATAATCTTGTCAAATAGCTGAATTCTTGATGCTTCGCTAGGGCTATCAAGGGTGTTTTTTATCGTGACACCATCACTAAATGGATTGTCAACCAAGGCTCAGAGATACTCCATTCACCCTCATCTAAGAGCAGGTTTTGCATTCAGAGTTTTTCCTTCTCCTAGACCAGTTGCCATCCAAGGCTATAGAACCCAGTCTGTCCTGCTATTTACCCATAGCTGGAGGGAGAAGAAAGAGGATTCAGACCTTTCCCAAGGGTGTTAGCACTTAAGTAAGTGAATGTAATGGACTCGACTTGAATCCGAACTCAGCTCTCCGATTCCTCAATCCAAGCCGCTATCCATTTCTCCACCGTGCCTCCTAAATAGCGGGTCTAGTGGCTAGTAATAATTAGAAAAGAATTATAGAATGGGAAATAATTTATCATCCACAACAACGCTTTTGGATTTTGTCGAGGCTTGAAAGTGAAGATTGGTTATCTCCGGCCTAGATGTGGCAGCAATAACCCATTTTTGTATGAGCTGACCCCTGTAAAGATAGGAAATGAAAGACACGTTCTAGAGCGATACAACTGAACCGACCATTTTCCCAGCCTTTCTAGCAATTTTCCCGTGCTATTCATTTCTTGGTCCTTGTACAGGTTTAGTGAATAACCATTTTCATTAATTCTTTTCTAGACTCTTTCGTATTTTCACTGGCCGGGATGCTGATGTGATTCTGTTATATCTCATTTTCTTCTCAAATTCCCCGTTCTTTAGATTATATAACTTTCTTTATTGATTGTTTTTTACGGCTTATCAACCTTTTGTATGTTATTTAATGCCATAAAATATTTTTAGATTTTAAGAATATTTTAGAGATAATAATGATTTGTTGATAGAAGCAATATCAATTAACCCTTTGCTGGGAGAGGGGAAGTGGTTTCCCAATAGTATTTGGCCGGAAGTCAATATAACGAACCGGACTTGAATCTGACCTCGTCATTTCTATTTCCACGCAGGTAACAAGTACGCCATTCGCACACCCAAGCTTACAGCAACTGATATTCCCAAACGTGCATCCGTCGAAGCAGTTGCTTAAATTCGGGGATCGTACGATAACCAGCATTTCAACGGGATATGGCCGTAAGTATTATAACTTGTTTATGAGTGAATTTTGTGTGGTTTCCATAACTTCAACATTTACTGAGATTTTCACTATCGTCAAATTGAGTAAATCTCTTATTTCTCAAGAAAAATGTTACAATAATTATATTTTTTTTTCATTTTAAAATAACAACAGCAAATAATCGAAAAATGAGTAATGTAATACTTGGGTACCATTCTAACCATCTCCGACGTAGACAGGATCAGAAGACACGCATTGCTGGAAACTATATACCCTGTGAAGAAAATGAAGTTTAAATGGTGTTGGCCAAGTTAAAAGAGATTATCTTTCTACAACATTTCTAAGCGGTGAAGTCAAAAGAAGAGGCAGAAAAAAAAAACGGTCTGGCAACATCACATATTCGACTGAAATGTTATACACAGAGACTCAGATATAGTTTATAAACGCAAAGTTTATTTAGTTTCTCGACTGAGCAGAAGTTTTCTAGCAACACCCAGTCCCGTGACTAATGATGACGCTGAGGCTGAAGATGATGTTTTCATTCTTTGAGAAATTTACCACAGTTTGGTCTCGAATTTTTAACGTAGATTCCGGAAGGAATCAATGTTCAAAAGATATATTTTCTGGTTTCTGCACCTACCACGTCATCATTTTTAGTAGTAGTAGTAATCATGCGCGCGCAATGTTCAACCCTTATCTTACATGTAATTGTTCGATCCTCTTACATTTTCACAAATTGTTTAGACTTGAAGCGAACTCGCCAAAAGTAATACAAAGAAACAAACCTGAAAGAAGTATTCCTCCAAGTAAAGCTTTCAAAAATACTTGAATATATAAGAGGAACTGGTCTCTATAGCAAAATCTAGAAAAGATTCAAATAAACACAAATACACCAAGCTATATACCTCCATGAAGCTGCTTACTTCAAGATGCCTACTCAAACCAAGAAACACTTTTAACTTAAGATTCTTTTAAAGTCACTCAAAATAAGCTTGGAATGTCGTTAAACAAAACAACCAAACCATCGATCCTCTTTTAAAATGTCGACAATGTGTAGGTAGCATAAAAGTTATCGACACGGTAACTGTATCATTGATCCGACTTCAAATCCTAATGTAGTATATTTCATTCGCTTTCGCACTGATACTCTTAGAAAAAGTTTGTATAATTTCTTTTCCCTAACTCGGTCTTGCGTGAGAGCCAATCTAGAGAAAGGAAAACACTTAACTCAAAATCATGATGAAAGCAAAAGAAAATCAATATTTATTATCAAAAAATAAAGGTATTTCACCTTTAATAAAAGAGATCCGTAATTTTGTGAAGAGACGAAATACATTCAGTCTTCTAGGGACTTGAAATTAAATGATAATAGCTTATTGTGTTAAAGATTTTTGCGCCAATTTTATATTTTGTTACTTCTAAAATATTCGATGATATATTTTAATGAAACGTTACCAATATGGATCATATATTAATCGAATAATTTGAAGTGAAATAAGATATCACTATTTTCATCTTTTTAAATGTTTCTAGTTATTAATGAAAGCTGTTAGATATTTTTTTTCTTTTTTAAACATAGAACGAATTATAATTATTTATTTCCACGGCAGATAGATTAGATAAAAGACCACGATGTCATTGGCGAAACGAAGGTGTTATAGTGGAACACACCTATTCTATAGTTAGCAGATCTCCCACCTATAATAAGTAGGAGTAATAAGAGTAACGAGTCGGTCGGTCAGTCAGTCGACTGGCTGATCAGTTGAACTCTCTGACTTCGGGCGGGGAGGAACCCGAAAGAGGCTACGCCGAAGGGCGGGGTCTCATTCGGGGAGGTAAACTGACCATGAACCCGTTTATATGGTTTCAATTGGCATATTTTTGGTCGAGCCTACGGGCTCGGAGATCCCACGTTAAAAAGTCCTTGTGCCACATGACGCTCTCGTGGAGGTGTGACTGAAAATCCAGTCGGTCAGTCAGTCGACTGGCTGATCAGTTGAACTCTCTGCCTTCGGGCGGGGAGGAACCCGGAAGAGGCTACGCCGAAGGGCGGATTCTCTTTTGGGGAAGTAAACCGACCTGAACCCGTTTATACGGGTTCAATGGGCATATATTTGGCCGAGCCCACGGGCTCGGAGATCCCACGTTAAAAAGGCCTTATGTCACATTACGCCCTCGTGGGGGGTGATTGAATATCGTCAGTGAGTCAGTCGATGTCGGACGACAGTTAGTCGGATACTAAAGCATCAGCGACCACAACTAGATTACTCTGCGTTATACCTATTATATCAAGTTCCTAATGTTTTGTACGTCGAACCTGTTTTAGGACCGACAATACAAATACAAGCCTCCACTGTGAAATCATTCCACAACAGAAGGACAACTGCTGGTTACAGTGACGTCGTCTCATTACAATGATGTTCCCCACTATATAAAGTCAGAGGTTCTATGGTGTCAGGCTATGCGGATATGTAGGTTATGTGTCGAAGATAGCGGTTAACAATAGACTTAAACAGAGTAAGATTGTAGTGACCGGGTAGGCATCTTGGAAGTCGGTTCCACAATGAAGCGGTTCGTGGAAAGAAGCTGCTTGATTGGAACATCTCTCCAAAAGAAATAGAAATGATCAGCTAACATATGCGTGTTTTAGCGAGTCCTAGCCGTGAAGGTCAGCACCATGTAAAATTCTCAAATCACATCTAAAGAAAAACATCTATGTTATTTTTCTCCTGAAGATGACGCTAGAAAAGTCGAAATAGCTAGTGAATGATTCTTTTTTTTTTTTTTTAAGTCGGGTCATATATTTATCGTTTGCAAGAATTAATTTTTGCGAGGGAATGTTGTATTAATAATGATGTTTCTGGGTACAATCCAATTATTTATCCCATAGTCAGAGGAATGAGATGGATTAATAAGATTCCCAAATATATTTTGACGTCATTGAATGTAACAAACCTGAATGTTCTTTGAACCTGGCTTGTATGTGCGGATGGTCTAATGAAGAGTGACTAAGAATTGTTAATCTGAGAATCGATTTCCAATTTCTGTTGGGTTTGTAATTGTCTAATCTACATTTAAAAAGTCGCTGTAATTATGAAAGACTGGTAACTTTTCATTAACTATTAAAAAGTATTTTGCCTTTTATGATCTTCTGGTTTAAGTTGGGGGCACACAAAATTTGGCCTTAGTATAATTTTTAAATAATGAAATGTCGATAATCTAAATGCTACATTTTCTATAAAATGTGAAAGAATTGTTGACACGATGTTGTCTGTCTGATTATATAAAAACTATAAGGAATGCAAATTCAAATATTATCTAAAGCTCATTTTTTTAAACAGCGAGACTTTCTTAATGGTCCAGAAAATGAAAATAATTCTAATAGACAACCTGAAATATAATAAAAAGTAAAAAAAAGAACTTGTAAAGAAAATATATAGTCATTTCAACAATTAGCATTGATTTGTTAACAACGGAAGTCTACATATGCGTTTCAAATGAGACATTTTTCTATAAAGATCATTAAAAATAGTTTTTTTTTATACATTTGAGAATATGGGGAAATCTTACCTGCTCAGCTGTCACAGAATCTTTAATAGAATTAAACGATTTTTGTTTGTGGACTGTAACCATATCTCAGCAAAAATGGAATCGATATTTGGTTAATAAAATAGATTTCAAATGTTCTAACTTGAAGCGTAAATACATTTTCTGTCCAGTTCAGAACGTAATAATCAAAGTTCGCATTCTGCGCAGCATTCAGCATTATATTAATGATCCAATTTGTGTAGTCGCTTTGCGTGTCAATAGCTAAAAAGAAAATGAAAAAAAACAAATATATAGAACGAGGAAGAGAAATGGATAACATAGCAATTACTCCATTTGAACCAGTGAAATAATATATATATATATATATATATATATATATATATATATATATATATATATATATATATATATATATATATATTAACTATAACGATTTTGTAAACTAACAGAGCGAAAACGATAAATCCGAACGATAATTCAACTAGCGCCAAAGCCTCAAAATAATGCAACGGTGAGAAGGAAACTAATTCTAAAACGATTTTTTTGCATTTGCGCTCACGAAGAATAATCTTTGTTTTCGTGGTGATAATTCCAAATATATTAAAAATGATTTTATACAAAATACCTCTGCCATTTTCTCTGCCATTATTGTTTTAATTTATTTAAACATAATTATATAACGTCAACAGAGCGGCAAAAGTGCTATGTCATAATTTGTAATGCTAATTGACGTCCGACAATAAAGAAATATATATATATATATATATATATATATATATATATATATATATATATATATATATATATATATATATATATATATTAAAGAATTCAGCTTAATTAATATTATAAAATAGTCATTTAAATAGTAAATCAATAAAGTTAATATAATTAATGGCAAACTCACTTCACAAACAGATTAAGAAGTCTTTAATTCATTGACCACTCGCTGAACAACATTTTTTTTTCAAGCATTACGCCCCGAGCAAGGCGTGAAGCCACTAGGATGCAGGGGGTTGCAGAAGATTTGGAGTGAGAGCAGATAGGAGTGATAGAAGAAAGGATGAGGAGAGGGATAGTGGATAGATCAAAATAACTGGAGATGTCGACTGACATTACATTTGAATAATTGGAGATTATAGCTCTCAGGGAAACAGTAATTGGGAAGGGTGTTTCACAGGCGAGAGGTACAAGGTATGAAGCTATTGGAGTAGAAGAGACGGCTACATTTAAAAGTTTATACAGTGAAAGGGTGAGAGCGGGATGCCATCCTCGTAGGGCGCTTGAATTCATGGAGTCTGGGAACCAGCGAAAGCAGCTCATCAGAGCAATTACCATGAAAGTATTTGTAAAAAAGACAGAGAGAGGCGACGGTGCGTCTGTGAGAGAGCAACTGTAGACGAGATGCCAGATCAGGGCCAATTATATTACATATCTGAGGGCCAATTATATTACATATCCGATGGTCCTTGTTTTTATCAACTGTACAATGGATAAGATCTTCGGTCCATATTTTTTACTAGTACCTTCGGTAAAAACATATACCATCCTCAGGTATAGATGATATATTTTCTCTCAATTTCGGGGAAAATTTCAAGACGAAAATGAATGTGACACTTGTCGAAAGATGTTTTGCTAAAAAAATGTGTCCTGTTCTTAAT
>CAHIKZ030004213.1:1495000-1502500 GCA_903632075.3 Acanthosepion pharaonis
GAATAGTCCGTTATATTTAAATTCTTATTTATTATTGTTTGAATTTAGTTTCCATGTCTGTATTTATACACTTATGTATGCGCACATATATACATACACACTTTCGTACACAGGCGCGTGTACATTGTCTTTGTTTTGTTATTAATAATCTAGTGTCTAAATGGTCAAGATATGTTTTCTATTTTTAGGATATTAATTAACATTAGTTGTGTTAATAGAATTTGTTGTTTGGAAAATCTCTCACACACACACACACACACACATATATATATATATTGTATACACTCACTTACACACACGTAATCACCGCATATACGCTGCACACACACACATTTTATTTTTTAAAGAGTGTATATGTTTGGAAGTATGTGTTTGATAACATGATACGTGATCGTTTATTTAATGTTTCCTTGTTCTTTAAATGTTGGTAGTTTATTTGCTTTTTGCCTTGGTGCTATATATTGAGGTGTTAATTATGGTGATTAGGCTTTTGGTGGTTAGACAATATACCAAAATAATCTAAAAACAAAATAAAATAAACTGTAAAGTTTACATATTTAGGTTCCCAACATTTTCAGCGTTTCCTGTCTGCGTATAATAAGAAATTACGTATGAATTTTATATTTCCTTCCCCTGCGTGCGTATGCTAAAACAAAATGGTTTCCATTTTCACAACAAACATATTTTGCAGTTTTTTTTCTTTTTTTAACCTGTTGTTACTTCAGTTTACTTAATTCAATTGTGTTCTATACATAAATTGGATGAAAAGTACCTTTGATCGCTTGAAAATATCGTACCACTTCCAAACTAATTTTCTACTAGAAATCAGCGACCTTGTTTTCTTCCCAGATGATGGTTTACCAATGATGAGGAGACTAATACACTGCGTGCCAAATTATTAGCGAGATAACTTTTTTTCTGATATTTCAAAAACCGTATAATCAATTCACACAAAATTGTCACACATTGTAGATTTCCTGTGCCTTTTCTAAAAATACTCTTCATGTTTCTGATGAATATTCCTCCATGATGACTAGACTTAATTAATTTAAGCATAGTATTTGATTGCCGGCAATGGCTCATCCTTCTTCAGTTGAAATGATTAGAGATTTTTTACAGAAAGGTTCACCCTTCACAATGCTCAGGGGTCACGTTTACAGGCAACTTGTGTGTATAGAAGTGAAAGATAACGGTTAACCTTGAAAAGGTTAAGATTATAGTGATCGGGGAAAGATGCAGTTGATACTCGGTTCCACAGGGCAGTGGTTCGTGGGAAGTAGCTGCTCGATTAGAACTTCCTTCTTACCGATGGAATAAACGTAAGTTCTATGCTAGTAGTTTCTTCTCTATGAGGTCCATTACTTCATAAAATTTCTTTCGTTGTACATTTTCTGTAAATATTTCCATGGTAATTATTCTGATGATCTCTCCTCTTTCGTAACTCAAGTTCACGAATTTGACCGCAGTACTAGATTGGCAGATAGGTCTCATCATTTTCCGTGTGAAATGGATAGGTGTTATCATAATTTCTACGCTAAAAGATTCTTCTCTCGCACTTCCCGCTTGTCAAAATCTCCTCCTGCATCTTCATTTGCATTTACCTTTGATCTGCCAAAATTTAAATACAATGTGAGACGTTGTATCGTTTTCTTAATTTATATTCTTTTAATGTTATCTCTCCTTAATAAAATTGTTTTTTACCTTTATTATTTCACACTCTGTAAACCGTTGCGTCTTAGTGGCTTTATTACCTTGCCTGTGCTGGGAATTAAAAAATATGTATATACTCAAATTAAATGTAAAACCCGCAGAGAAAGCAGTTAAATGTTCAGGTAAGATAGTCCTGCATGCAATATCTGTAATCGTAATTTATATATATATATATATATATATATATATATATATATATATATATATATATATATATATATATACATATATATATATATATATATATATATATATATATATATATTCATGAATTATTCATACAAAAAGCAAATACAAAGGTTAATGATTTAATTGGCGAGAAATCCATCGTCACGAAAAATTCAAATAATATACAAAAACCCCGAACCTGTTATGAATGAAAAGATCCTTGTTTTTATAAATTTCTGTTGCATTAGTTCTTATTTTTACTACAAGCTTTCGTCTGTTCCTACAGACATCTATATATATATATATATATATATATATATATATTATAATATATCATATACATATTATAATATATTATAATATACATATATTATATATTATAATATATATTTATATAAATATATATATATATTATATATATGCTTAATATAAATAATATAATATAAATAAGGTTTAAAATATATATATATAAATTATAATATATATAAATTATATATATATATATATATATATTTATATAATGCCATCTACCTTCAGAATATTGGTGATCATTGCTATAGATATACATGTACATTAATATATTTGAATATATGTGAATTTCCATGATTTCTTGTAAATGATAGTATAACGGTTTCAGGCTCATTCTCCTCTTTTGAGAATTCAAAGTTTACATTCTCTAAGACTGTTTGCTACCCAGGGTTGTATAGGCCAGTCTATCCTGTTATCCAAACCACATCTGGAAAAAGAGGAGACATATTCACGCCATTCACAACGATATTAGTGTTGCTAGGTCGCAAGTTTGAACTAGGCCCCTCTATTCTATTTTTTCGCGCTGATAAAACTAACTCTACCCGTACATGCACGATTTAGCAGAAATGTTCTAAAAGAAATCTATTTGACTATGCCTCGGGTGATTGGAAAAAAGGAAGAAGAAATAAAAAAAAAATTATCGACTTATGCAGTTCAGTTCGTAAAAGATGCATATTGATGTTTTTTACAGTATATAAAACCTGCAAGGCGTAAAAATATAAAATATAACTTACAGACATTTTTTTTTTCAAAGATACTGACAGTGTCTCTTGTGGGATGGATTATTGCCGCCATATCTTGACTGAAGCTGTCTGTTGCACACTTTTGACTCATGCCTGAGTTCAAATGCTTCTACGCCGCCTTGTGGGTGTTGAATTATTATCAATCTTTTAGCACAGACGAATAATCGCAAGCCTATCACTATTGTGTTTCGAGTCTCGTGGTAAATGTTCAAAGGATAGTCATTTATTAAATCCAATAGTTATGAACTTCACAGCTGCAATCCATCATCCCATATCAACACGGTCGTATCATCTTCAATCCCCACGTATTCCATTGGAAAGCATAAAGTTCTTCTCAAACTCTTCTCAAGAACCCCTACTTTGGATAATCCATTGGAGCATTAAAATATTAAGCTTTTCGAGTCTATAATCAGCCGTTATCTAAATTGCATAGCCTCTTAATCTGTACTTCATCTTACGTGCATATTCGTCATTCACTAACTCTCTAGTTTGAGTGACTCTTGGGATTTGCACTGTGTAAACATTTCGTAAAATTATGGCCATGAATCCGAGAGGTATTCAAAATCATGCAATCACCCAGTAGCCATAATATTCTTCTTGTTTTGTACTGTTCCTTTAGGAAGTGGACGATCATGGCTCTCCATCTCTGTACATGGTTTTTAGACGTCGGTCGTGAGTAAGTATCGAACCTCTTATCTCTGGTCCATTTGTATTGTTTTATTTTTCTGTCTATATAGCTGCAATGACATTCACTTCATGTATCAGTAAATATATGAGTAACCGAGACAGAAATGATGCACCCGCCAGATCCATGTCTGAAAACTGCAGTTAAAGTTTTCTTTAGTTTTATTCTTTGACAGAACGTTCAGAAATGAATTCGCTTCCTTTATTATTATTATTTTTTTAAATTCTTTTCCTTTTCTAAAACGGATCGAATTCTATGCTAATCCTTGTATGTATTCTTGTCAGGGTAAGGTTTCTATTTTGTTTCCGGCGTCAACGTCTTTTTGATAGCCTGACGCAAAAAGGAAGAATTTTGTATTTCTTTTCATTCGGTTGATCACTTTTTTTTTTTTTCGCTTTTTCTTCAACCCTCTTTTTCTTTTATTCGTTTTACTTAAAGTCCTAAAATAAAACACAAACACACATATCAAGAAACAGAAAAAAAAATAAACGAAAAAAAAACAAAAACATCCTGACCTTTTTTTATGCTTGCGAATGTTGCCTGGAGAGAAAACATGTCGGTTGAATCAAACATTACAATTCAACAAATGCACCTACTGACGATATTCATGATCATCCCCCCGGGTTAAATACAAGTATTGTTTTGCTGCAGCCATTGACAATGGTGTGTGTGGGCTTTTGGAGGCGATGATAGAAATAATATCGTCCATATCTTGTCTTATTTTGTATTTCTTTTTCATTCGTTTCCAAACTTTTTGCATTTGCTATTCAATACGCACTTTCAAAGTGCTAAATATTTCAAACATTAAACAGGTTTGCGGAAGAAAAAATACAGTTTCACGGCGTTTACAAATATTTGGCCAATAATTGCTAATTAATTTTCTCGATAATTATATTAAATTAATTCTATAAATATAAATATTTTTTTTCCGTAAATACGAATATAAATATTTGATTATAATCTGATTTTTACATCGTTCCCGAAATGAAACGCTATCTTTTCAAAGAACATAAATAAATGCTTCCCAAACAGTTTACATAATTCGAATATGAACTCTTTCAATTACCAGGGTAATAAGATATCGGAGGTAAAGTTCTTCATATAGAGAGTATGGACATATAAATCAACAGTATATGTTGACTGTCAGTGTCATGGATAAATGCGATTTTTTATCCAGGGTGTGTGTGTGTGTGTATGTGTACATATATATATATATATATATATATATATATATATATATATATATATATATAGATAGATAGATAGATAGATAGATAGATATTTATAGATATATATATATATATATATATATATATATATATATATATATATATATATATATATATATATATATATATATATATATAGATATATATAGATATATATATAGACATACATATATATATATATATATATAGGTCACTGGAGGGTTTTAATGAATGTGGAATGAATAGGAAATCAGCTTTTCTTAGTTCTGTTGTTAAAGTTAAGGCTTAGGGTGTTTTAAGTTCTTTCTTGTTAATTTATATATGCGGGGTGCGATATATAAATTGTCGTCTAAATTACGCAAGATTTAAAATGGCACTGACATCTCATTTTCACAGATCTATTCACCAAGATTACACAAAGATATCTTGAAATAATCAAGAGTAAATGTATTCATTATAATCGCCATTGGCTTCAGCCAGACTCTCCAGACAACTTCCGAATCTCCTACGTCTCTTCTGGACGGTGTCCCTGATTATTTCGTTGAATGTTGCCAAAATCTTTGCCTTCAGTTCATTTTTGGTGTAACAAGTAGTTTTGTTGATCTCTCACTCAAATGCGCACCACACATAATAAGTAAGGGGTTTGCAGTCTGGGGAGTTAAGTGGGCAGATATGAGGAGATATATGGTCCCTGGATTTTTCTGACTGCCATGACAGGGTTCTCCTGCTTTGGTGTCATGGTGCAGAGTCCTGTTGTCAGCATCCATCAGCCACTCTCTTGCAGACTACCACCGCGATCCACTTGATGTAGGCTTCCGTGTTCAGTTTGAGCCTCGCAAGAACAAATTTTCTTATCAGAACGATCTAAGCCAGTTTTCCGTGCTGCCGTAACTTCGTAATCACCATTAGACTCATCCATCTATTTCCGAATCTATTGTACTGGCCTCAAATCTGCAAACACTTTGAAATGTTCCGTTTGGAGCTTACGGCACGAGTGAATTGCGTCATGGTGCACTTTTTTCAGCAACGCTGCCCAACTGAACTTACTATACTGTGCAGTTGACCAAATCAAAATAATCAACGGGCTTACGACGAAATATAAAATATATATATATATATATATATATATATATATATATATATATATATATATATATATATATATGACCATTTACCCATCGCACCATGTATATTTATCATATCTTTTTTAATCATTTACATATTAGATTTATTTATTTGTCTTGTATACTTTAAAGACTTTTTCTTTGGTTATAAGTTTGATGTTTCGAATGAAATTTGATTAAATCCATGGCATTTTATTTAGTCCATTTTATCACTAGAATTTTGGTCAAGATTTACAAACTCTACGTTTCATTCAATTTCGCAAGCCAATAAATGAAATTTGAATAAGCTGATTTGTTTGGAAAAAAATACTTAGACAATGACACTAATTTCCGGTTTAATAATTACTTTGATTTAATTTAATTTTATAGGAATTCATGGTAAACAATAATTTTAAGAAGATTCCTCTTTTTCCATTTTTAAAATTGAAAAATAACTTCTTAGGTTACTTACTCTTAAGCATGCAAACTAAAACTGGTCATGCGTAAATATTTCTTTCTGGAGAGAAGTTCCAACTTTTTAAAGCGTTCGGTCTTTTGATTTGTTAATAGTTCTCGCAAACGCAGGGGCAACTTGAAACTGGATTCTTGTATATATAAAAACATAAAGAAATTATATGTAAAATCAGTATTGCATGTTTATCAAATTAGTATTTGTTATTTTAATCATTAAATCGTTTTTGAAATAGTGGGAGTATATTATATGATAAATAATATAACTTTAATTTTTCCCCAGAATTAATAAACATTTATTGTACTAATCTATGCACCCTAGTAAAACAAATTATAATTTGTACTCTCTTATCTGTTTGCACTTCTCCGCAAAATTTGATGTCGATCGGATAATGTATTATTTTTTAGAGGGTGAAATGAACGGACTAATAGAAGTCACAGAATTTTATATATAGATGATGTGGTATTAGGTAGTTTAGTAAGAATTTGTTCTCGTATCCTGTATTTGGCAATAGTGGCTGCTATTTTATTTAGTTGTTTACCTTCTTTATTATTAAAAGGTAATTTTTACTATTTTCTTCTGTAGACAGAGGTTAAATTATTATCTGGTGTTTTTATAAGAATTATCAGGAATTATTAGGAAATATTGATGAGTGATTTCTCGTTACTTCAGACTGTTTGAAATTTCGAGTTTTCCTTCTCATAGACAGGTTGACGTAAAGGTCTGTATATCCCAGTCCACCATGTTATTTAGCACATAACTCAGGACAGTGTATTTTTCATTAAAAAATAGTCGGAAATTTAAACTTGGTTTTACGGATGACATCTGCGGTGAAAAGCGTTCAACTACTACTAGCATTATCGTATTGTATGTCAAACAAGCAAAATCTAGTATTTGGTAATCGACGATCAAAAATTCATGAACGAGAACAGAACAAAATAATGGAGATTGTATAGCTTAGCAACATTTTGTATTTGGAAGTTCAATCTAAATAAAACAATGTGTCCCCATGTGGTATAACAGAGCTGTTAAAATATATATTAATAAATATATATATATCATCTCTCACCGCTAACACGACTCGATGTTTCATGCATGATGC
>CAHIKZ030004213.1:1510000-1517500 GCA_903632075.3 Acanthosepion pharaonis
AATTTTTTCTTTTTTTTTTCAACTATCGCTTTCGCATGATTACTTAGCGACGTCTGATGATTTTTTTGAAAATGAACTTACAATTATAAATTTCAGATAATGTCAATTTAACTATGCCAAGAAGAGAAAATAATACTCGAGCATTTCAGATATAAAATATGTAAGTATCATTTATTTTCATAGTAAATGTATTCACCAATATATGTTCATCTTGAATCTATCATTTAAAAATTGATTTTCATAAATGAGGATAATATCTGGCCTGGTGCTTCTGCTATTGCAACAGTGGCGCTCATACGATCGCCCAAGTTAAGCAACCAACGAGCTAGGTCAGTACTAAGACTGACTGCTACTTGACAATATCCAAAGAAGTATCTGCAATTTATTTAATCCCGACTTGACATCTCGACTCCAGTCACTTACTCACAGATGTCATCTGGCTTACCTGTGTCATTTCTTCAAATATTTTCATGGCAACTGCTCTGATGAGTATTTTTTCCTCGTGTCCCAATTACATGGATCTAAGCGTGCTACGAGATCTACGTCCCACCCTTTGACTGTTGAAATAGTTAAAAGTAATTGTCCAATAGTTTCTTTTCTCGCACTTACCGCCTATGGAACTCCTTTCCATTTACTTGCTTTCCCGAAAACTACAATCTTCAAAATTTATGCAAAGTAAATCACCATCTTCTTTCAATCTTCTTGAATCCCGTTCATTTTTATCCTTTCCTCAATCCTATCAATCACTAGTCTTTTCAATCACTTCCATTCTCTGCAACGCCGTGCGTTGTATGGGCATTCCCGATTTATGCCTTGTTGAAAAATTCTTCATCTTAAAAAAATATGAAACAACTCTAAATTATTAAAAAAAAGAAATGAATTGATGGTTACATGTAGGCATAAGTATCTGCTTAAATACGTTGATCCAGATGAAATTTTAATTTGAAATTTAAAACTTTTTGATGCAAATTACGGTCTATTTTTTAATGTAAATTACCATTTATTTTGAATATGTATATATAGATACATGTTTTTTTTTGTTTTTTAAATAAGAACAAGTAGTATCCATTTAATTTAAAAGAAAATAAAAAAAGTAATAATTTTTTTTTTTAATTTTTAATATTTCTTTTCATTACATGTACATGTATATATAACTTCCGCTCATTTTATTTGCCAAATATAATTTTAAAATTAAAAGAAAAATATAAGCCCAGCATGATATATAACAACGACGACATTATCATAACCAGATATATAATAATACAAATTGCGTAAACTTCAGTCCATGCTTAGCCCCTGAAGACTGCGTTGTGCATGTAACTTCAAGACATGTTAGCAGTGGGAGATAATATGTATATTTAATAATATGTATTTAATAACTCTGTTATATTACATCGAAATAAACAGGGATATATATATATATATATATATATATATATATATATATATATATATATATATATAAACTCTACAATATAATAGTACTGTGCTTTAAAGGAAATGATTTTTTCTAAAGTTATTGAATATCGCTTAAAATGAAACAATAATTTTAACATTCGCAACATTGGAATTTCTGTGTCGCGATGAAAAATATTTATATATATATATATATATATATATATATATATATATATATATATATATATATATATATATATATATATATATATATATATATATATATATATATATACCCAAGTATATAATTGGTATATACAGAATGAATTCAATAACCAACAATTATTATTTTAAAAAAGTGTTCAATACAAAGTAGAGCAGATATAATTATTATAATATATTATAATATAATTATTATTTATAAAAAAAAAAATATAACATAAATATTTATAAAATCACTACAAAAATAGTTATTTTGTTTCAACACCTCGGTGTCTTACCGAGTGTAAGGAAACAAATGGCTATTTTTTAGTGATTTTATAACATATTTATTTTTTTTAATTTTTGAATAAATAATTATATTAGCTCTAACCTGTATTGTGCACTCTTTTAAGAATAGTATTTGCTGATTATTTGAATTTATTCCGTATACAATAATCCTATACTTGGGTATATATATATATATATATATATATATATATATATATATATATATATATATATATATGTAATATAAAAGTGAACATTGAAGTCAACACTCAGAGACGACTGTCTGTTTCATGATGGGCGCAATCGTCCACCAGGAAACTGCCTGTCGCCTCAGTTTTGACTTCAGTGTTCACTTTTTATATTCATATTTACATATGCTCTATCTCTGATATTGAGCACCATAAATATAGCACACCTTAAATCTATATTTCTTTATTTATATATATATATATATATATATATATATATATATATATATATATATATATAGAACATTTTCAGAGTTGATATGGAAAAATGACTATGTATAAATGTAAAAGATAATAGGAACCCACCCCGGGTGAATGCCGTTACAAGTACAAGTAGTAAGTAGTTATTTTCTACTGCGTTAAAAATGCGTTTATTTGTTTTAGTTCCATCCCAGCCTGGCATGATGTTTTTTTTTTGTTCTAGCAAGATTTTTAATTTTTAAATAATTGTCTCCGCGACACGGTTATTAAACTTATGACTCTCGAATTAACAATCCTGTAAACGTAATTCTTAATCTTAGAAGAAAAAAAACAAATCAAATTTCAACGGAAGGTTTCTCTTGAACCGAACACGCTGATTTATAAGTTGAAAATTTTCAGTGGCATTAATATTCCAGAAGGAATTTATATTTAGTTTAAAAGTGTATTATTATTCATTAAACCTATCGCTGATTGAGCTCAAGGATACAAACGTGTTGACTACATTAAGGGCCGAATTCACTAATCAGTCGCCAGCCTATTTGAAACACTGTTCGTAACTATAGCACTACAGAGAGCCACAAAGGAAACTCCGATTACAGCTGCCGGTATGACTTAATTAACCTCTTCAGCTTAAGTAGAATTTGGTATTTAGGGACTTAACTTTATCTGATTAAAGTACACAAGTGTTTTGCATCGAAGTAATTAAGACTCAGTATATTAGCAATGGTGGGTGTGAAAAAAAAGAACCACTACACCATTGCTCCATGGCTGAATTGTAGTAACTGATCATAGCGACGAGATGATGGAATGAGCTATCGTTCTGAGGAGTCATGAGTTTGTGCAAATACTCACAAGGTATTGCAAAGTAATATTTATTAGCAGACCTAATATTCCAGGTGAGTAAACCCCACCCATTATGACACGCCCGCCATCTTGCACCGTACTCGATGATGAATTGTGTCCATGGCTTTATGGAGTATGCGCGCATCCGACCCCTACCATAAGACCAATACAATTGAAAGCCTAATAGGATCAGGCCATGCGATTTCAATCTTTTTTGGTCCAATTAAGGAAATCGGGATTTCAGGATTTCAAGTGACGCTCAGTTTTCGGTGTTATGGTATTCATAGTGGCAATTCGTTGGTTTTCTGTTTATTAAATATAATATAATATAATATAATATAATATAATATAATATAATATATATTCAAGTGAGGCTCTGTGTTCGGTGTTATGTTATCCATAGTGGCAATTCGTTGTTTTTCTGTTTATTAAATATAATATAATATAATATAATATAATATAATATAAATTCAGTGTTCGGTGTTATGGTATTGACAGTGATAAATCTATTTCTATATTCCACGGAAGACAAAGTTTTGCTCTTACTGTATTTAATGTGGATAGAATTTGACCCAGTGCTGCTTGTTTGTTTTGACAGAATTTCACAAGTGTGTATCGAATAATACAAGACACAGTTTATAAACCATTGTCTGTGAAATAGATTATCACACCATTTTCCTTGGCGAAGCATTTCAGAAAAGAGGCCCGCGTGACAATAAATAATCATTGTGAACAGGAACCGTGTCTAACAGGATACCGGTATATGTTTACAATCTTCTTTATTCCCAATAGGGACACCAAGATTTCAGGTGAAGCCATGTGTTCGCTGGCATCGTATTAATATGGGTATAATGTGACTTTTCTTCTGTATCTCATAGAATAATGAAAAAAGAACTGATTTGGCGGAAATATGTGTTGTGCCTACTGTGGATGCAATTTGATCCAGTGTCCCTTATCTGTTACCACAGAAAAGCCTAGCAAAACATCATGAACATTAAGTGTCCTAGCCGGTGTAGCATTCCTATATATATATATACCGCCACTCCGTTATATATCACTACCATAGAATATAACATTTTTACACTTGGGATATCAGTGAAGCTAGGACAGTGTATTTATCTAGGTATATACGCCACTATGCCCGAATATTCATATTTCTTCATATAATAAGATGCATATTATTGTATCCGTTAGGGGACAGTCGAGGATAAACTTCAACCGCGATTACTTATGTATATTTCACAGATCTCAACTAGAAACTTACATGAACTAGAAATAAGGGGATGAAAGATTAATAGGATAGATAGGGTAAATGATTTCTAAGTTCTTTGCATATCAGTGTTTCTAAATAGTAGGTGTCTATCGATTTGTAGCAATATGATTGAAACATTATCATCTGTGTTGTTGACCACATTTGTGTTATTGTGTACGTGTGTTTGTGTGTGTGTTGGGGGGCAGTCAAAAATATACCCCGTGGGGTTATTCTCGTATATTCTAGGAGTGAGTCAATCCAGGCTGCTACACCGGTGCACACGTGATGCAATTGTTATTTCATGCCACGCTATTACGTGCAGTAGAAATCCACAGTGCCCCAGAAGTTGTCGGTGCGCGGCTATTATGGATCTAAATATGTCTATACATTCAATGTATAGTGGCGCCATTAACCACTAACTTTACATATTATCAACACATGCCTTTTCATCTCTTGGAATGACAATAAACTACATCAGGCAACACGGCCTCTGGTCAGCAAATTTCAGTTATTTGGGAGCGTGGAACCGTCCCTTCATTGCTGTTGTTCCCAGCTGACCTGGGAAGGTAGCACCTGTTAGTGTTTCAGCTATGGGTAGATACTGAACACAGAAATAAAAACAAACAAAAAAAAACAAAAACAATGAAAGTATAAAAATAAAGTCATACATAAAATTACTTGCAATGTTTTTTATCATATAAAAAAATTACCAACAATACCTATTTATAGTAAAATTACCAACAATAACATTTTATATTAGAATTATCAACAATTCATTTCATCTGCAGTTGAAAGCATACAATTATGTTCAAAATATATTTAGTCGAAGGCATACAATGGCATTTACTTGAAACCATAAAATTGTGTTTGAAATATTTAGATTTCGACAATGAATAGCGTATAGTAGTTGATATGCCGAGAAAACAAAATCTACCAACCAACTAATTCATGACTATTGACACGTCTGTGTATATCAAGTTATGTTTTAGTAGGATTTAATATTTTATACTATGAACAAAGATTAGAATATCTTAAATAGTGTTTATATCTTTCCAAAAAAGAAATTACGATCTGAAATTGGAATGAAAGCAGTGATGTCACCTACTCTGAATCCATCATAAAAATAAAAAAAAAAAACTCTGTCAAGTGTTCCAAGAAATAAGACTAAAGATAAATCTTTCCAAAAGAGAAACCATGATAAGGAATTGGAATGAAAGCAGTGATGTCATCTACCCTGAAATTCATCATAAAATATCGGGATGTGGAATTAGTAAATGTAAAAAACTTCAAGTACATCAATGAATGGATTAGTTATAACAAATTTACTATGGAAGATATAAAGTGTGTAAATTCCTCTCGAGGATTTTGTAATACATTATTTGTCATCTCTCAGTTGCGTCTATGTCTTTGGGCAGAGTGCGATCAGAGGCGGCTCCGTCAAGGGACAGAGTCGCAACTGAGGAAAATTATACTGAGAGGTGCCCAGCCCTGAGGAACGCCTTCCCGAGGCGGAGCGCTATCATTGCAGCGGGGGCGGAGGGCAATTTTTGTTCCTGGCCAGGGTGTACGCGTTCGGGTCCCCACCTTAAAAAAGAGCTTGTGTTATAACTCGATTTAGTGGGGAGACAGGGTAAATAACTATTAGAGAAGAAATGGAAATTAAATATAGATTAGACTGTGATGGGGATAGTTTCACCCAACAACACAAATTGCTACAGAACCAAAATATTAATCGAAGAACTTGATGTGACGTCACCCCGGGGTCTCTGCGCCAAATGTGACGTCTGCCTGGCCGCGCCCGCCGTGCTATCCTGGTCACGGCCACCAATTGAAACGTCACCCCGTCTATCTCCGCGCCGTCGCCGTCCTATCCTGTCTTGTGACGACCAATGTGACTTGGTATTGGTCGCGGCACCGAATGTGACGTTCTAACCCTTTGCTGATTCGGATGGGAATCTGGTTAGATTCGGCATCAGCCTTGTCATTCCCAGCTCGCCTCCAACGTCTGGTTACCGAAGTAACTGTTTTGATTTCTAGTCTAACCTACCAACGTTGTGATTTGATCTTAGGTAGACGAAATCAATCAGCCGCCGAGCCGCAATGCAAGTCGAGTCCGAACAAGGGTAATACCGCACAAGTATATGTAAAAAAAAATAAAGTAACAACTCGAAAAGTTCAAATGTGTTAAAAAAGAAAAACAATATTTTATATCTGGTTGCTGAATACAGGACTGCGTGTTTCTTCCAACCCGCTTATATGGATTCGTGACACTTTATGTTTGTTAGGCGAGTCTTAACATCTTAAGTTGTTTTTCGATAACTGGTTTTGGTGTATCTTCAGGTGATATTCGTAAAACTTGTTTTGGTGGTTTGAGTCTAAGTCGTTCTTCAAAAATAAATTGTTCTTGGTTAGATGTTGAGTTCGTGATTGCGTGGATCTTTCAGTCAGGTTCCTGCGAGGCGGGTCTCAGAGCTCACAGCTCAATTCTTGCCTGTCTTTCTAACCCCAACTAACTCAACTCAACTCAACTCCAACTGCCGCCCACTCGCTGCAACCCAAACCGGGGTGGGCCTGTCGGTGTTTGAGGATCCTTGATAATTCTAAATCCGCATTAAGAATTTTCTTTGTTTAATGGAATCGTCCTCCCAAATTCTTCATTTCTCATATGGGTATCTCACCCAATCCCTTCAGGGGGCGTCAACAGGCCTCCCCTCCTTCTTCATATTTTACCTTCGCCTACCGCTCACGCTACCCTTCATCCAATGAACGCCCAGCAGCGTGGGTGCGGACGGACTGGCCTCAGTTCAAAATTATCTCCCAAAGAAAAAAAATATCTTCTTTTTTTTCTTATCTTTCTTTTCCTCGAACAGACCCCTACGACTCGCGGTGTGGTCTCTAATCTTAACCGAACGCCGTCTGGAATTCGTCAACGAGATTTTCGCCAGCGTCAAGTGGGTGGTCATCTGGACGACTTTGCACCCTGGTGCCAATTATCCGTTCCGATAAAATCATTTCTATCATGTCCAGGTTTGGACAATAAAACAGATGTTTTTCTTTCAAACCAATGTT
>CAHIKZ030004213.1:1525000-1530000 GCA_903632075.3 Acanthosepion pharaonis
ATAAAAAAAAAAACATATATAACATAATAAAACAACAGAATATATACACAAAAAATACAGATATATATATAATAAATATATAATACAAACATATACATATACAAATATATCAAATCAAATGTGTATGAATCATTTCAGTCACCCAATATAAAATGAAAAATAATATATACAAAAGTTTTATTATACATACATTATAAAACTATATATATATATATATAGGGATACATACACATTAATCATAATAATATAGGATATATTACATACATACATATATACACATATTTTACAATAGATTACAATTTTATTGCATAAACATATATACTTATCGATACAATGTTAAAAAAACCCATAAATACATGTTATGTGCAAATACTCTAACCAACACATAAATAAATATAAAATACAAAATTTGATGCAAATTATTAGATCGTAAAAATGCAATCTATTGACAACGACATATCATACTGTGGGAATCTGGTACTATTTAAATATATATGTAGAAAAATTCAAGGAAATATGTAAATATAAATGACTTCATTATCCAAGTATTTTGGAATCTATAAGAACAAAATACGACAGCCGATACCCCATGTACCTATGTATTTTTAATTATTTTATTGCACCGTTATAATGGTCATACTTACGATATATATGGTTTTTTTTTTTTTTAAAATTGTTTACCTGCATAGTATCAGTGTTGGTAAATATATATATTTATTTATGTGTTGGTCAGAGTATTTGCACTGAGGAATGTAGGTTGGTGTATAAATATTTATTTTTTTTTTTTTTTTTTTACATGTGAGGGTATGTGTGGGGTATGTATGTATGTATATATATGTGAGTGTGTGTGTATATATGTATATATATATGTGGGAAAGTAAGGTAGATTATGAGAGAAAAGGTTAATAATTATTACTGTATATGTGTATGTGTGTGCCTATATATGTATGTGTGGGTGTGTGTATATATGTATGTATTTGTGTGTGTATGTGTATATATGTATGTATGTATGTAGAGATATATATATATATGTTTGTATATATATATGTATATATATATATATGTGTGTATGTGTGTATATGGTTGGATATATATATATATATATATATATATGTATATATGCATATATATATGTATGTGTGTATATGTATGTATGTGTGTGTGTATGTATGAGTATGTACAGGTATGTATATGATTAAATCACGACAGTATAATGGTTAGCCAGCATGGTTCACTAGATTGGGTGCGACTGAGTAATGAGTTCGTTCCTCACGGATGCCCCTTTGATTTCAGCTTTGTGCCACAATATATTTGTATATGTATGTATGTGTATGTGTGTATGTATGTGTATATATATATGTGTAAATATATATATATATGTGTATATATATCAGTATGTCCTATTTTATTGTGTATGTGTATTTATATTTAAGTATATTTCTGTTTGTATGAATGTGTTTATATATTTGTATGTTAGACTATATGTATATTGCTGTGTGTTGGTGTTTGAAGGTATATTTATGTATCTATATGTTAGTTCGTTTATATATGTATTTGGTTGAAAGTTGTTGTATTTTTATGTATGCATGTATATATGGGTGGTTGTTATTGCAGGTAGATATATTTATGGATATATATATATGTTTATTTGTAGATATGTATGTATGTGTGTATATATATTTATGTATGTTTGTGTATGTATATATATATGTGTGTGTTGGAAACCTATTATGTATGACTTTGTGTGTATGTGCAGGTATGGAAACTTTGGTATATCATGACTGTTTTTTATATATCTAAGTATGTGTGCATAAAAGTCTATGTGTGTATATATGTGTGTGTATTTAGGTTTATATGTATATGTACGTACATATGTACTTGTTATCATAAATATGTATATGTTTATGTTTATATATTTATTCGTGTGTATTTCTGTACGTATATGTATATATGAATATATATATATATATTTTTTTTTTTTTTTATGTGTGTTAATTTGTTTTTGCTGCTGTGTATATATATATATATATATATATGTATATATTTGTGGATTTCTTTTATCCTTTTTTTTTTACAAATATATAATGAAACTATTATCAACTTATATGATTAATAATATATATATATTTTTTGATATTTATTGTTTTAGAGTTTTCGTTTTAATATATTAAATAATATTATTTTAAACATTTTTATCTTTATATATTTGCTCCCTTAAGTTATAATTCAATAGGTGGTTAGCATTTATTTAAGTCTGAAATATTTACTGGTTGTGATTTCTCAATGTCTATGCTATTGTGGATGTATGTTTGTGTACATATCGGTGTCTATGTGTATGTAGAGTGTATTCACATTTAACTGTGTGTGTGTATAAGTGTTAGTTTCCACGTCTCCTTTTTTCGTAAAGGGCTGTGGAGTTGTTCATGTATCCCCCCACCTCTTCCTTTTTTTTTTTTTTTTTTTTAAGTGTGTGTATATGTTGTGTGTGTGTGTGTGTGTGTATGTATCTAATTATGTCTGGATGCGTATGTATTATAATCTGATTGTGTTTTTGTTGTGTCACGCGTGAGTTTAAGACCATATTCACAAACTTTAAAATAAAAACGGAAAAGAAAAAAATATATACATGTATTATCAGATGACCGGACGAATTGTAGCTTTTTTGTCTTGTCAGACGTAATTTCAATGAAGAAATGAATTGAATAAACATATATTTTTTTTTCTTTTCTCAATAATTTTGTAGTTTTTAAACTTAATAGTGATTAAATTTGGATTTTTAAAATTGCCAGTTTTTAATTTTAATATTAAATTTTAACATAAATTTATAATTATTAGTTAGTAAAAAATTATTTTTAATATTACACGTATTTAAAGATCTAAATAGCTATAATAGCAGGATTTTTGTTGTCAAGCTTTTTGAATCTTTCTGTACTTCGTTTTTGATTGATTATTCTAGCTTTTGTAACAATGCTCCCCCTAGTGTAGGATCGTTAATTCATCTGAAACTTTTAAAACCATTTATTTTCTTTTTCAACACCATCACTTGATAAGACACAGAGTGTGTTGAAACAAAATGGCTATTTTTTGTAGTGATTTTATAACATACTTATGTTATAAATTTTTTTAAAAATAATTATATCTGCTCTACTTTGTATTGAGCACTCTTTTAAGAATAGTAATTGTTGGTTATTGAATTCATTCCGTGTATACCAATTATATACTTTGTATATATATTTATATATATATATATATATATATATATATATATATATATATATATATATATATATATAGCTAGGCCTATATACGTATTCATTCCTCTCAAATGGCTATTAATGGAAAGTGAAAACAGCCGAGGTTAGAATTGGAACTCGGTTCGTCGATTAAGCTTTCCATAATGATGCAAAATTTCTTTTTCGTTTAATAATATAAAGCTAATATATATTTTATTCTGAAATTAGATTCCTTATTTTCGCTATTTGATTCTTTAAGCCACACCAGAAACGAAGCAGTCTATTTCGTGAGTGTTAAAATGATTTTCATGTGAGAATTACGGTTTGAACTGATCAACAAAAATAGATCTAGCCGCTTGGATTTGACGAATGGTTGCATAAGTTAACACGCTCATATATTACCAGTGGATGAATTGGTGAAATATCGTTCCCACTGCGTGGAAGTAGAAAAACATAAAAGCATCCTGAAAAAATAAATGGCACATTATTTTATTCAATGTTAGATCAGAGATATCTCATGTCATGAAATTACTCTGGAGTAGCTTGCTTATTCTCGATGAACGCATTAGCATATATCTTTTACAGACAGTTAACTGTGTAATGTTTTTTGTTATTTCTTTAATGTTGACACTGATGTCTTCCGAAAGATGGCGCCCTCATCAATTTACTAACAAGAGAAGCTGTCGTATCTCGACCTGTTTCTGCCCTACATCGTAGTACATGTTCTGCAAGACATCGCTTTGACAGAAACATTTCTTTTTCTTATCTTTATCTGTTTTTGCTTGCTCTTCGTTCACTGTGCTTTTTTTCTCCAGCGTCTTTCGACGAACCATTTTCTTTCTTTTTATACAGTTCGTAACAAATATCCTCATCATTTCTAAAACTTCTATATCCAATAGCAAGAGAAATAATAATGCTAATCGTAATGACTATGGGCGTATTAACATTCGGCTTTCATTGACCAACGAGTTAGATTTTCGGTCATTTGAAATTTATAACTTTCACTGAAAATAGGTTTCTCAATTTCACTGTTATTGCTCTTTCAAGTATTGATTAGGCTTTCCATATAACCTTTTCTTTGAAGTAGAATATCAACGTTGTCATTATGTCATTATTTTGCTTTCGAATGAACTCTACTATACATTTTAGTTGTTGCTGTTGTTGAAAATCCCCGGGCTATGTTGTTTCTGTTATTTGGTGCAGTTCTTTGTGATTATGTAGCCCCAGTTCAAACCTTTGGAAGGAGGATAGTCCTCTCTGATACTTAAATATCCCATTCACCAAAAACTATTTGCAACCATTGAGCTGTGAATGTGGCTGTATACAGCTAAAAATTTAGATATTTTTGAACGTGTTTGGTGCCATACAAAATGTCATACAAATAATGTTTTCTAAGTGTTATGGTAATTCACGAGAGCTCCAGCTACAACTGGAATTATTCGTGATACCATGTGCTATATTTTTTAGATTTCCACTTCAAGATATTTGTTTTTGATAATTTTTAAAGATCCTTAAAGATACCTTACAATCTCCGCGGACTGCTAAGTCAATAAGAAAGAACATTCTGTTTTATGGGCTCTTAGATTTGATTTACTAACTGTGTGTTTTGTAAAGTGTAGTAAAATCATTACAGGTCCTATCTCTCTAACCGGGTCTGGGTGATGTTGTTGCTGTTGTTGTTATTATTATTATTATTATTATTATTATTATTATTATTATTATCTTCCTCCGAACGGTTATTTTTTTTTCAGCCGGAGAACTTGCATT
>CAHIKZ030004213.1:1535000-1557500 GCA_903632075.3 Acanthosepion pharaonis
GCCCTTTGTAAGATGTTAGTTGACTCGAGAAAAATGGTTTTTGAAAGCTAGGTTAGTTATATCAAATTTAGTATAGTATACAAGGAACCTCCCTTTTTTACTCGGATCAGTGGGTGATTAGTGTTTATGAGTCCTTTTAGAATTTTTTCATCATGCTTGTAGTTAGAATGCATTTGATTACGGTGTAGTAATTCGATGTTTAAAGTTATATGATTATGTAATGCATTCATTTTCATATATGTTTATATGCCTAATATTTTGTTGAATTTGTTCATCAACGACGTAATTAGGAAAATCATTCTTAATGACGGTCTATTTAATATTGTTTAATTCATAAGTAGAATATACTTTTTTATGAAGTACATGATTTTGCACGGTTTATTAAGTTTTGTATAATAGCTATTTTGTAATAATTAAGACTTTCACTTATATAGTTATGAGTGCGCATGTTTATGTTCATTTATATAGGGAGAGGTAGTAAATGTATTGTTATTATCCACGTCTATCAGTTCATCAAGAAACGGAATTGTTTTGTCCTGGTTAAGTCCATAGCTGAAATTAAGCATGGAGTTTTTTTAAATCTTTTTTTTTTTACTTCATGTATTTCATTTACGTCTATGACTAAAATGAGAATCATATATATATATATATATATATATATATATATATATATATATATATATGTGTGTGTGTGTGTGTGTGTGTGTGTGTGTGTGTGTGTGTGTGTGTGTGTGTAATATTTTGGGTATGACGATAAACTACATTCGGCAGCAAGTCTTCTCATAGGGAGACTGGAGAATTTGATGAGCGTGGAACCATCTTTTAATTGCTGTAGTTCTCAGGTGGTAGCATCCGTTAGGGTCCCAGCTATGGGCAAATAGTGTCTACCAGGACTGACCAGGCTCTTTAGTGTTATAGAACACGAATGGTCTAGGAGATGGAAAACTCTTACACGAAAAGCCTGAGGTCTATTGACTGCTTCGTCTGTGGCATTTATTTGCACCGACTCAGTGTATCAATAGTTCCAAAAAGTATGGATGCTTCTGCACAAGCCTTCACCACTTTAATCAAATCACGTGTGTGGGTTTTCTGGCGGTTTACCTTTCGTTCTTATCCAACTTGTCAGCTGTCAATATACCACATAACACCCTTGAGCGCTTAGCCTTGGAGAGTGTAGAATGGAGAACAACGTGTATTAGTTGACTCGGCAGTTTTCGATCTGCTTGTCTGAATCATTGTCAAGAAGCGAGAGCAAGAAATAAAAGGTCAGCCAATCTAACAGTGATCTCATCTCACAATCCCCACTCTTTCTCCTTTGTAAATCACTAGCGGGTCTTAAATGCCACTTAAGATTATCGCACAAAATTTCATAACTGAATCAACTAAGGTGTCAGATCCTCATACGTTGAAACCGACGGGAGATTCCATGTTATATATATATATATATATATATATAGTTTATGCAAACTTAGGTAATCCGTATGGGTAGACCTGATGAGGATGATATCCAGAGAGCTCAATGTAAAATTCAGAGCAGATATGTTTGAATAAAAAACAGACCACGTTAAGATTCCATGTAATAAGCTATTTCATGAAATTTCAAAGAAATTCACACGTTTTTGACGGACCTCATCAAGTATACGTAAAATTAACGAAGTGAGGAAGTGAGGTGGGAGAGAGGATATGAGTGTGTCCTATGTTGAAAAGAAATAGCTTATTACATGGAATCTTAACGTGGTCTGTTTTTTATCCAAACATATATATATATATATATATATATATATATATATATATATATATATATGAAGTGTAAAAAATATGAAGAAATAAAGTTTTAAGGTGTGCTATATTAATGGAATAAAGTGCTCAATATCAGGGATAGAAGGTATATGTGAAAATATAAATATTTATTTATGCTATATGTACGGCCATATAAATGTATCAGGCACACTCTAACTGCGATAAGCATAAACATATTTTCGTTTACTCACATACACACACACATCCCTCTAATGAGAGTGAGAATGTGTGTATGTGAGAGTGTGTGTATGCTAGGGAGAGAAAGAGATAGAGGTAGAGAGATAAAAACTAACCTCTAAAATTGCACCTCTCTAATATGTTAAATATTAAATCATGGCAGTTTTTTTTTTATATATTATTAGTTAAAAGTGGTGTACTGGAGCTACTTAAGGAAATATGTTTGCTGTTAATTGTACATGTCTTTACGAAGATGAACCCTTTTTTAATTTTAGATATAAATCTACGATAATGAATATCTATTAGAATATTTTGTTGTTTGCTTTACAAAAAAACTCTTCCTTATTGAAACTTCTGAATGATTGCCCAATCCTGTTTATATAAATCTCGTTTATTGACAGCTTAAAATCTTGTGGCAAAATATTGTACATTAAAGGTTCAGCCCGCTTTAAGCTTAAAGGATGGACTGTTTGATTACAATCCTTTCTTCTTGTCAACGTATTTACCAGAAATTAGACAGAGGCCGATCGTAATGGCTTATACTTGACAAGGATGTAAGAGACGTTTGTTTAAAATGTTAGTAACTTTTGTAATTCATTTAGGCTAAATATACATGAATAAATAATGTCTGTCGGAAATTATTTTCTAATGTCATTGCATGTCATATTTCATCAACACTTTATTACATATATGATTTTTTTTCCTTATATATTAAAATATTTATATCGTGTACTTTATATACTTCAATTATTTTTTCAATCATTTTCTTTAATCTTGTTGGCAGGGATTGTATTATTAATTTGATAAGCGTGAATTCCTATTTAAGATAACGTCTTTGCATCTGTTATTCATTAGTTTTCTTTCATTTAAAAAGGCGGTTACATAAAAGAGATAACTTGTCAAATATAAAAGGTGATGACCAAAATTAGTCAATCCGATCTACTTCAGAAATATTACCAGATGGACATACATCACTATGTTTCTGTAGAAATCGATTCTTGATTAAGACGGTAACTTTCAGTACATTTTCCGTACTTATCGGCTGCAGGAAAATACAGACGATACATTCTACGAAAGTAAATCGATACGTTTAATTTAGAATTTAAGCGGTCTGATTAAATTTAATATTTTCGAATTATAGAACACAAAATAAACAAATTGAACGTCACGTGATTTCTGTATCATTAATTGGTTGGAGTTTTAAAAAAATATTTTTTCCTTTTATTTTTAATTTTGCTAGCATCTATTTCTTTTTCATTGATTTATTACTTTTTGTTTTTCTTACAGTTCCATATGTCTTTGTTTTGTCTAGCGTTGTCGTTCCCTTTTATAAAAGTGTTTTATTTTAGACAAATCTGTTATTTATTTTTTCTTTCATATATTGCTTCTTTTTTAATCTCGTTTCCTTCTTATTTTACTGATTCCTATCCATTGTTTTCTTCTTAAAAAAAATGGTTTTTCTTTTTTGTGTGTTTCTTTTTTAATAATGTAATCGTTTTATACATTTCAACCGCCTTCCTTTCTTTTTGTTTTTACTACCTCTACTTTTGTTTTTCTTTCTTTCTTACTTTGTTTCTTTCTTTTTTTCCCCGTCTTAATCTATAAACTTTTTGATTTGAAATTTTGTTTTATGTCTTGTTTTCTTTATTTGTTTTGTCACAGTAATTGCAGATTCCATCTTCATTCGATGCATGATTTTATTTCTTTTTTTTTTTTCAAATCGCAATTACAACATTCTCTACTTCGGCTATTCTTCGGACATTTTCTTCTTTATTTCTTTCTTTAGTTTTTTCTTTCATTTTTTCATTCTTTCTGTCTTTCTTTTTATTTCTTGCTTTCTTTCATTTTTAAATTCATTCTTTCTAACTGCTTTCTCTCGTTATATTTTTAATTTTCTTTCTTTTTTGTTCTTATTTCTTTCTTTCATTTCTTCATTCATTCCTTCTTTCGTTCTTTTTTCATTTTTCTTCTTTCTTTCTTTCTTTCTTTCTTTCATTCTTTCTACCTTTCTTTTTTGTTTCTGTCTTTCTTTCTTTTTTTCTTTCATTCTTTCTACCTTTCTTTTTTGATTTCTGTCTTTCTTACTTTCATTCTTTCTACCTTTCTTTTTACCTTTATTTTTTGTTTCTGTTTTTTTTTCTTTCATTCTGTCTACCTTTCTTTTTTTCTTTCTGTTTTTTTTTCTTTGTCTATCGAAACCTTATTTTTCTATCGCCCTAAACTACTTCGTGTGAAATTTTGTTTTCTTTAATTTGTATTTCATTATTTTGTCGCAGCAATTGTAGATCTCATCTGCATTCGAAACGTTTTTTTTTTCTTTCTTTCTCCTGCAATCTCAACCTTCTCTTTCTTAACTCTTTGTTTTGGAACCTCTTGTTTTTTTTTTTTCTTTTCTTTTCTCTCTTTTTGTGAGTCTTGATATCTCATCCTTGTATCATTCAAAATTACATATTTATTTATTTTTTAGTGTTCAATTTAACCTCACCATTCTATATACCAGCTCTTCTGTGCAAATGATTCTTTCTTTCATACTTTCTTCCTTGTCTAATTGCATGCTTCAATTTTCGGTACTATTTCATTTTAATTTTTTTTCTTAATGATATTCTTTCACTCATATTCATTTTATTGATCCGATCTTTCTTCATTCCATTTTGATCTTTCTTCTCATGTTCTTCTTACATAAAATTACTTCTCGTGAGTGAGGCATGTACATCTTAGCATTGAAACCACGTGAAATGGCGCTACAGAATAACAAAGATTGTATCCGGTAAGAGAAATCACAATTTGTTAGCAGAGACGACTAAAATAAATCTAAAATCTAAAATGAAGAATGAATAACGTTGACATTTAACAAAAGGTTAGGAACAAAGCCCCCATCAATAATGGACAGATCTATAACAGTCAGTGGACTTCAGAAAACTATTTTACTGAAAACATTGTTTTAAGAGATAGACATTATAAATACCAACCCTATATAACACTGGACCCACGTCAATTGCATCCTTATAAGGAAATGGTTAATATTATCATTAACATTACCAAATGTTTCATTATAAAGAAACGGTTAATCTTACCATTAAGATTACCAAATGTTTCCTTATGAGGCAAGGGTTAATTACGATTTGTATTTTTCAGCTACTAGTGATTTTTTAATTTAGATTTATTTTGATTTGCTAGTTACATTCATTTTTTTTTCTTTTCTTCTATATCAGCTTTATCCACTCAGACATTTTTCATCTTCTTTTTTAAAATCTCATTTCATTTGCCCCATCTTTTCTTTCATTTTTAGTCCAGACATCATTTTATTTTACAGCCTTCATTTTATTTTGCAGCTTTCATCTTCTGCTTTCATCTTATTTTACAGCGACTAAACCTTTTTATTTTAAATTTACTCATTCCTAGATTTTTCTTTACTCAATGTCTTTCATTCTTCCTTTCCTTTCTCATTTACATACCTCGGTTTATATTTATCTAAAATTTCTTTTCTTTCGCACTCTCCTTCTTTTTCTCCTTGTCTTTCGTTATTTTTTTTTTTGTTTTTCTTTTTTCAAAATATTCTCTTTATTCTACGACATCTTACGCCTCTACGCTTTCGCTGCATACTGTTTCCGATGCAAATCCAATTCATGTGTGATGTATATACAAGGGTTGCACGCCGGCTGAATCAGTCATTTTCATATTAATCTGGAATCAAAGACGAGCGAGATTGATTTGACTCGATGGTCCAGATCATTGGCGATTGATTAGACTTCTAGATTCAAAAGAAAGCGCTGAGTTATATTTTGCGACTGGAAGAGAACAACAGCTAGTAGTACAAACACATCATCAAACATAAACGCACGGGTGTACACAATATTGCTCTTCAGATAATCATATCTTCCATATTTCTCTCTCCTATCTTACACCCATATATATATATATATATATATATATAAAAGAGAGAGAGTGAGTTTTCCAGGTGTGCAATATTTATGGGATAAAGTGCTTTTATATCAGAGATGGAGCGTATCCAAAAAATAAAAACGAATATTGAATCAACCTTTTTAGGCGACAGAATGTTTCATACTAACCTAAATCAGTTGGCTCGATGATTGCGTTTAGCATGAAACAGTCTGTCGCCTCTGAATGTTGAAGTAAATGCTAATATATATATATATATATATATATATATATATATATATATATATATATATATATATATTAAAGAATTATTTAAAATTATTTCACCAACAACCATAACAGGAAGGCGCAAAAATATGCAAGTAAAAACAAATAATGACGGGATGACAGAAACTAGAATGACAATTGAATACATAAAAGCTGTGGTATAATATTACCTAATAACTCAATTTCATCTAATATCACAAAAGAAAATACCAAATCTTAACAATACCAAAATGTTTACAACCATATCCAAAAAATGTTGATAAAATAAGAACACAAAATATCTATATCAATAATAATTTGAACGATATATATATATATATATATATATATATATATATATATATATATATATATATATATATAATATACTGACACAACTGTTCCTAAAAATATATATATATATATATATATATATATATATATATATATATATATATATCGATTTAAAAAAAAATGAATTTTTTGTATGACCACGAATCAGCTCACGATTCGGCGATCGGGCAACACCTATTAGAAAATGAGTCATGCTCAAAACGTTTCACAATGGACTCGTTTTCAATTATATGCGTAGGCAGGTCCAAATATCATCTGTCTATTTTGGAAGCCATCTGCCTCAAATTATTTAAACCATCGCTTTCTAAAAAAAAAAAAGAATTTTTCACGATCGCTAAATTTATTTTTTGATATATGAGCAACTTATTTTCCTATCTTACTGCTCAGGTTGGTTCATTATTATTAATTCATTATTTACGGATTTATTTTAATCGTAAATTTATTTTAATTTTACGTATATATATCTTCGTAAAAATTTTAGACGTGTTCAACCATACCATTTTGGCGTTCTTTTCATTTTCATTGTTTGTTTAAAATCATTTGCCAACGAAAGACCCTGATGAAGCGTTGGCCGAAATTACCTAGGTCCTGCAAAAAAAAAAAAAAAAAAAAAAAAAAAAATGGTCATACAAAAGAAATTCATTTTCTTTAAATCGTTATGTTTATTTTTATGGTATCAAAACATTATTCCAATATATATAATATATTTATATATATATACATTTATTTATATATATATATATACATTTATACATACATATATATATATATATATATATATATATATATGTATGCTCTGAATTTACATTGACTCTTTCTGGATTTTATTTGAATAGGTTTACCCATACGGATTAACTAATTTTTCATTAACTCAAAATATATATATATATATATATATATATATATATATATATATATATATATATATATATATATACTTGTAAACAAACAGTAATTTTAATTTATTTGTAACAAAATTTGTTTCTGAAAAAAGATTGTGGTCAATCTGAAATGTCAAATATATATATAATTAAATAAATACTTTCATAAAAAAAAAACATTATTATTTTTTTAATTTGCAACTTTTTCTATATATACATATTAAGAAAGTATACGTGGCTTCTCATTATGCTATTTACACCCTACTTAGACGTCAAAAACCCCACGATAGAAGAAAAGTAGAAAAAATTTTCTACAAACTGGGACAGATTCCCTCGGATATTATATTTCTCGGACTTTGCAAGAAAATGGACTTAATACGAAAAGGATTCCGATTTAAATAAAATTTCCAACATAGTTTTATTACATTACATAAACAAAAAGCCCAACATATATACAACAGAACCTCCACGCAATTAAGAAATATTGCGCACAACAGTGCTTACATTAAAAAATCTTTGTACATGAACTTATCTAAAATAATCAGTTATTCTCTCTAGCTAACACATTCTCCTTTTCAATACTTTCAAGTAAAAAAAAAACACTCAATTTCCTGTACCAAAAAAACAGTGTATATTTTTGAAAAACCAAAAACTCAATAAACAACTGCTGAGGACCCAATTTTACAATACATAACTTACCTGAATAACTATTTAATACAACAGATCCCACGAAGATCTCATTATGTTCAGTACACCCATACTACCTCTGCTGATAACCACATCGCTAACCTATCTAAATATACTCTCACCCAAGGAGAAACCTCTTTATTAAATAAAGGATTATCATTCTGCCCCTCACAACCACTAAACCCTCTAAACCTTTGCTACGATATGGAAAATACCTTCGTAGACTGAGACTAAAAGAATATTTCTCAGACAACAAATCTACAGATACAGACAACACCGCTAACTAATCATGCTCCAAACTTCCTCAGACGAAGAATAACAATATATGGACCCCATCAAGCGGACGTAACCAACACTTGGATCAATATGCCAACAAAGCCAGGCAACACATGGATAACTTCTTAAAAAACAAAGGACACCAGATAAAAAATACAACTTATCCAAAATAGAACACCAAGCCATCTATACTCTTAAAAACAACCGAGATATAATTATCGTACCGACCGACAAGGGCGGAGCTATAACCATCTTAGACACTAACAACTACATTAAAGAAGCAGAATCACAACTTCAAAATAACAGATTCTATGTACCCTTACCTCTAGACCCAACTAGCACATTCAAAACAGAATTATCACTTCTCACTCAGAACCTGAACCACAACATAAAAAATACCATAAAATCTATTATTCCTGAGAACCCTAAAATAGCAACATTCTACACTATCCCAAAACTACATAACCTCCCCAAAATCCTTTCAGAAAAAAAACACCCTAACACCTTTTCATCCAACCCACATCAAATTACACAATCAAATAATGGATAGAACATCTATGAAATTTCAAAAACCCTTAAAATCATGCCACCTGGTAGACCCATAATATCAGGCATTGGTACCCTCACAGAACTTATATCTGGGTACATAGACAATATCCTAAAAGCTTTATTGCCAGACATACCTAGTTATATTAGAGACACTACTGACTTTCTCAACAAATTACAAAACATTAATTTGATAATGATACAATCCTAGTAACGATGGATGCTTTGTCCATTTACACAAACATTCCACATGTTGAAGGACTATCAGCTTGCTATGAGTTCCTTAGTAACCAAAAATTACCTAACTACCAAATTACAGATATATGCTAATTAATAAATTTCATTTTAACACATAATAATTTTAAATTCAACAATAAACACTATTTAAAGATTAGTGGCAGAGCAATGGGCACGAAAATGTCACCTAGTTATGCTAATATCTTTATGCACATTCTAGAAAGGAAGATAGTAGACAATTCAGAATATAAACCATCACATTACTTCAGATATATTGATGACATTTTCTTACTATGGACTCATGGATCAGAAAAATTAAAAAAAAAAAACTTTATCACTTTCTGCAACAACTTCCAAAATACAATTAAATTTACCATGGAGCACTCATACACATCCATCCCTTTCTTAGACGTTATGATAAAATTAAACAAAAATACACTTTCTACCAGTCTAGACAACAAACCCACAAACCAACATAAATTCCTGCACTTTAACAGCTGTCATCCCCTTAAATTAAAAAAAAAATCTATTGTATACAGCTCATTTCTAAGAATCAAACGCATATGCTCAGACCATCTAGATTTTCTATACAACATTAATAACTTAACAAAACAATTCCTAGAACGTAAATACCCAATAAAAATAATAAAAGAAACTCTAAATAAAACTATCCACATAAATCGTAACACACTTCTCACATACAACAAAAGTAAAAACAACAATCGGATTCCCATGGTTTTTAACCACAATCAGTAGTTCCACACACTTATTCACAATTTAAAAAAGGATTACAAGAACCTCCAGTTAGACAAAAAGATCAAAGACATGTTCGATAAACCACACATAAATGCAAAGAAACAATCACATAACCTATCAGCTATCCTCAATTCTACCAAATATCTAAACAATTCAAACCAATCAGGAAATAACAAATGTAACAAACGTTGTTGCTTAGTTTGCAAACACTTAATAATAGATAATGTATTTTCTGTACCCAACACCAATATCAGGATACAGCCACCTCACCTCACCTGTGACAGCCATAACATAATCTACTATATATTTTGCACTTTATGTCCTAATAGTGGATATATTGGTGAATCTGGAAATAATTTTAGATTTCGCTTCCACAATCATAAACAAATCATACTTCAAAACAATCCTTATTCCCCCATAGCTGAACACATTAATCAATCAGAATACTCATTAGAAAACTGTAAATGTTTATTGATAGATTCTATTTTCTGTTCCACATAAACACGCAGAAAAAAGAAAAGAAAAATACTAGGTTTTAAAATTAAATACATATAAACTAGGGTTAAATAAAGACTTGGGTATTTTAAATCTTTATAAATATTTCAATAGTTAAAAATTCTTTTAGATATAGTTAAATTTAAAAAAAAAATTTTAAACAACACCTGAAATATTATTACAGTTAGATTTACGTTAGGAATATTCGAACACTGTGGCGTTCCATATCACGTGACGTCTGTAAACAAACAGTAATTTTAATTTAGTTGTAACAAACAGATATTTTTGAAGAAAGAATGAGGTAAATCTGAAATATGAAATATATATAATATATATATATATATATAAATAAATAAATAAATACTTTCATGAAAATCATTATTATTTTTTTAATTTGCAACTTTTCTATATATATATATTTATATACATATATATTTATATATATATATATATATTTATATACATTTATATATATATTTATATACATTTATATATATATATATTAATATACATTAATATATACATATATTTATATACATTAATATATATATATATATTTATATAAATATTTATAAATATTTATATTTAAATATAGATTTATAAACATTTATATATATATTTATATATAGATTTATAAACATTTATATATATATTTATATATAGATTTATAAATATATATATATTTATATATAGATTTATAAACATTTATATATATATATTTATATATAGATTTATAAATATTTATATATATATATATATATATATATATATATATATATATATATATATAAATAAAACGAAAGAACAGTAAGATATATAATCCAGTGTTCTTATAGATATTTTTACAAAATAGTGCTCAATGTAAATTTATAGAGCATTAATACATATATATATATATATATATATATATATATATATATATATATATATATATATATATATAATTTACTGACACAACTGTTCCTAAATGTATATATATTTATATATATAGAGATTTATATATATAAATTAATATATATATATATTTATATAAAGATTTTAAAATATTTATATTTAAATATAGATTTATAAACATTATATATATATATATATTTATATATATATTTATATATAGATTTATAAACATTTATTTTTTTCATATAGAAATTAGAAATTTATATATATATATATATATATATATATATATATATATATATATATATATATATATATATATATATATATATATATATGTATATATATGTATTAAAATCATAAGTGTAAGATTTATAATCCGGTGATCTTAGCAATTACTTCTATTAAAAAATATCAGTGGTTATCAGTAGATCAAAATATTATAATTACTTTTTTTTTAAAGATGTAATCATATTTTTTCGATGGAACCATATTTTAAAAAGAAAATAATTATAATACATATACCGGTTAGGGAAGAAAAATTTACAAAAAATGTTATTGTAAATTACTGAAATTATTTTTAAATTGTGCCTCCCTATACTATCTCTATCTCTCTCTCTCACTGTCTCTCTCTCTCTCAGTATATATATATATATATATATATATATATATATATATATATATATATATACTAGCAGCATGACTCGGCGTTGCCGGTGCTTGATTCAAAAATCTTACGACTCATACAAGCAATCGCTATCACTTGACTTAAAATATTTTTGCCCTTCTTTGCCTTTAAAGGTGTGCCCTTTGCCGTGCTGATGTTGCTACATGCCTTACTTCTTGCCTATTTCACGCTATTTTACGAATTTTTTCTAAGCTCTAAACTAAACAGTAAATCTGTTACGAAAAAAGAACTAAAAAAAAAAAATGAACACAAAACGATCAGCTTTAAGAAACTGGAAAAAGCGAATGAAAAAAGAATGTTAACAACAAATACTTTTTTCACATCCAACCCAGAATCAACGTTGAGTTTAAGCAAGCGAATGAACCAACTGGAGTAAAGTGCCATGCAGATATAAATTTTTCACACTTGTGACGAATGCAGCTATCGATTATTTTTTGCATGATAGCATGCTAGTTAACATTCGTATCAGTCATCTGTTAGCTCTCACGCTGGCCAATAGAATCTTCCTGCCTATTCGTGGCAGCCAGCTATTAGCTCTAACTCTGGCCAGTACAAAATGGCCGCAAACTACATGGCAACTGCCGAATAAGCATGAAAAAATCGATTATTTCCACTATCGATGGGAGTTGGGAAATGCAAAGTCGGTCTTGGCCTTCTGCTAACTTGGAGCATGTGAATGTAAATTTTGGTGCAAATCCGTCGAAAATTACGGCCTTGCATTGGTTACACACACACACACACACACACACACACACACACACACACACACACACACACACACATATCCTGACTTTTATATATAGAGATATTCAAAGTTTTATGTTAGATGCGCGGTATTTAGAGGAAAGCGCTCAATATCGGTGATAGATTTAAGATAATAAGTTGTATGGATACGAGTTCTTGACCCTAGTTTTCACGATTTTGCGCTATTCAGACAAATTTTGCCTGATGATCGCATAAGCTTGAAAGCCAGCGTCACAAATTCATATCTATAAAACATAATAAAACTTTGCGATTTAACTTTATTAACGCTTCGTCAGAGATCAAGATAGAAATTAAAAAAAAAACCTGATTAAAAAGAGACGCAGATTAATAGTTGTTACATATGCATATATGTGTGAGAAACATTCTGGAAGACAAAGTGTGTAAATGTTCATGAGACGAGGCAGAATGTTTTGAAAATTTTTTGACTTTGGTTTGATCTCCCATAAAGCATAACTCGTGCGTATTTTTTATATATCTTCTTTGGTTTTTATGTATTAGATAAACATAAATTAGATTCATAAATGATGGATCTATAGAAAAATGATTTTTTTTTTTAATGTGTGTTAATAGTTGGTAGTATTGCTATAAATATACTTTCATATTTTTCTCATTAAAATGTTATCTTCATTTATGAATAAAGCTGGCAGTGGTGAAATTAATGTCCCACGTAATTGCAGTGTAAGACGTGAGAGTTTGAATGGTTATCTAATCGTAAGTTTCTTGTGTATACCTCGACGCTGGATTTTAGATCGCATAATATCTCCCCAATGTACATGTTATTGTAAATATTTGATTTGATAAACTCCAGCATTTGAATGAAAGAACTAACGATGTACCATTAACCTGCGTCATTTTTTATCATCTTATCTTGATTTATGACGAAACTTTAATAAAGTGAAACATGTAACATTAAGATCTATTTCCTACATGTTCTTTTATCCTATCATTTTCTCGAATTCCTATCCATACTTGATCGATATTTGATCTTTTATTCATATATATATATATATATATATATATATATATATATATATATATATATATATATATATATATATACACACACACATACACACACATATATATATATATATATATATATATATATATATATATATATATATGTATATTACTATTTTCTCCTCAAGTAAGACAATAAAGCCGCTATGACTCTAAGGGTTACAGAGAGTGAAAGAATGGGTAAAATAAAAAAAAATGAAAAACAAAAATCATTATTAGAGAGCGTGAACAATAACAGAAGAGGTATTACGTTGATAGTAGATAAAGATGGACCTTTCATCCGAGATCAAAGTTGACTGGGATAGAGGAATCTAGATCAGTGTTCCACAGGCGAAAAATGCGTGAAATGAAACTCTTATATAATAATAATAATAATAATAATAATAATAATAATAATAGTACGAAGACAGCATCACATCAGAAAATGACGCCCGAAAGACAAGTTGGTATAAAATTTAGTGACATGTGAAGATGCAACATTTGTAAACTAGTGAGAAAAGAACGAATGGGCATTTGTCGTTGATGTACATATTTTGAGAATTTTCTAATAGTTATTTATTTTCAAATGTATTTCTTTAGAAAAGGTAAATAATAAATATCGCCTTGTACATGGTTCACATAGTTTTATAATCTTGTAAATAAATATTGCCGATGGAGTTAAATGCGTATAAATCAATAGCGATGTTAACGGAAAAATAATTTCCCTTACTGACAGCTTTTTTGCTGGCCTGAAGGTAAAAAACATTGCCGACCAATGAATACACATAAGCATAACTCTATAAAATTCCCCATATATATATATATATATATATATATATATATATATATATATATATATATATATATATATATATACGGGAGTCTGTATGTGTGTGTGTGTGTGTGTGTGTGTGTGTGTGTGTGTGTGTGTAAAACAGCAAAATTGTCTAAATCGTGTGACACCAAAGTTGTTCAATTATTAGTACCAGGTTTGAACCGTAGTATCTTAGAAATGATTAAATATATCTTACTGGAATTCTCCGAGGTTTTTATACCAGTGTTAGACTCTACGAATGTATTTAGCTCTAAGTTGAAATGATGATCCCTATTGCTGTTGTGACTTCCTGATCCAGTTTACTCTCTACTCTTCCGTCTTTTTAAAACTTAGCCACCGTTCTCTTGATGGACCGTGAAAAGTATTTGAAGATGATAAGCCAGAGTATGAATACCATTGGTACCATTACTGAAGACCTGAATTATTTTTTCCTCTCACCATTACTCATTTAGAAAAACATAGTCAACCTGATACAAAATGATTTTAACCAGTTCAATTTCCAACTGAAAAATTCAAAGGGGTTTTCAGTGATTTTTATGAAAAAATGGTGAAAATATGTTTACACGTTTTAACCGAAAAACTGAAAAAACGTAATTCAATTTGTTTAAAGGTTTTTTTTTAGATATTAAAGATTTTGTGGGGTAGATAAATATTCCATGCTGTCACACGATTTGGACAATTTTGATGTTACAGCCGGTATATATATATATATATATATATATATATATATATATATATATATATATATATATAGAGAGAGAGAGAGAGAGTATTTAGGACGCAATCCTTCTTTTATACATATATCTTTAAAGACAGCAGACAAGGTACTGTGATTAGGGTTTTTTTTTTCAATTTTTCTTGTTTTCAAACAAGTTTTTTCTTTTCTAGTCACAGAGTGTGTAGAAACTGTTCAAATGTTCTGTAATTCCGATTGCTCTCGGCTAAACCGTTAGCCATTATCAAGGATGATTTTATTTTGACATTTTAACTTAAGTGTATGGGGTTCAGTGTGCGTGTATTTAGCGTTATAGCGATGTTTTATTATCCGAATACAGGAAGCACATTGTCGCCGTGTTACTTGTTAATATTATTCAGTGTTGGCCTTTTTCTTTTTTCTTATTAAACTTTCCATTATTTTTCTTCATGAAGATGAGGTTATTATGGTTGTATTTTTATTTGCATGTTTAGGATGGAGTCTGGTAAATTTGTGTGTATGTTTAAACAAGTTCTGAGGGAGCTGTGGTCAGATAGGTGTAACGTAACTCGTTTGGATAGGCATGTAGTAGAGTAATTGATGTAATTATTTATGAATTCTGTTTGATCAAGTATATAGTTCCTTAAGGGGCATTTGAACTCGTAAATAATGTTCGTTCGTTGTAATTTTGATTTTGATGGTGTGTTGTTATTTTTGAGGATAAGTTTAGCTGTTTTAAATGTTTTGTAGTAGATAAGTTATTTCTGTTTGTTCGAGTGAACTGGGGTAGTGTATTTCTCTATATATTTGTAAAGAAATAGTGTATTTTTTTTCATCGGTATATATTTTAGGTGGCGTAATTTATGTCGGTTGTCCCACTTTTGAGGAGAGGAGAAGAATCAAGAGAAAGTAAAAAAAAAAGAAAAAAAGACAACGCAGGGCCTGGAATCTCCAGCCAAGACCATCACCCGCCCAGCCATAAGATCAATGATCGACACTGTAGTTCTATGTTCATCCTCTTACCTTAAGTATTTCTAGCTCGACTAACAAAAAATTGGCAAACAAAATTTTCAAATGTAAATAATGGTTTGCCATAAATTGTAGAGGTAAAATAAAAAGCTAAATATTTAAAAATCGAAATATTTTGATGTATTTTTATATAAAAAATAGACGATTAGCAAAAGAGAGAAAAAATTCTAGTGTGTACACAGTTGAAAAGAGTACGAAAGCATTTGTGTGCGTGTGGGTATATGTATGTGTGAATTTGAGTGTGTTTCTGCGGGTAAACATCCATGTTGCCGGATGATTATGTCCTCCCAGAATGGAAGCCCGGACAAATCTTTTACTTATCGTCTTCTAAAAGCGAAAGAGAAATAGGGAAATATTGTTCGTGCTATTATAGTCACTAGACAGCGCCATCTTATAGGCTTCTTTCGCGACCAAAGAGAGGTAATCACCACAACTGTCACTTTGGAGATTCGATATTATATCTTTACTTTATTTGTAACGATTTTTCTTTTTACATCATTTCACTCCAAGTAAGGCCTTAATGTCACTAGGGCGTCTCAAAGAGAATGAAAAGATTTTAGAAGGAGCCGGAAATCAAATCCTAATCAGGAAACAAGTAAAAATCGTTATTCCTGTTCGAAAGAAAATGAAGGAGATTGAACAGGACGATAAATTCTGGAAGAAAGATTTAGCTCTCTCTGTACGACGTTGGATCTCATAATCAACATTTCCCGTTATCAGTTACCATTCTACAGAGATTTTTAAAATTGTTGCATCTATCATATTCAGATATCAGAAAATATAGTCATATCTTAAGTCGAAAATTTGGAAATATTTTAAGCAAATAAAACTAATAATAAATATTGTTAAACGTATGAGAATGCCGTTTATTATATTTAAGGAGTTATAAGCAAATACATACTGGAGGAAATATCTATTATTTCCTTGTTTTCATCGTCCGCTATAACTACGAGGAAATTTAAGTGTGCATTCACAATTGTTCACATATACGATCCAAGGTGCACACTTATTTTATCAGAGGGAATCGCGTGTTACCACGTGCAAGACTTCTTCCGAGAATGATATTTTTATTAATTTTCCTATCTATCTTCAGTTCTTGACATACTCTACGGCTGTTTGCAACGAGATAACATTCAATTATTCTTCGAGTGTAAACAGTTCAGAAGAGTCCGTGCCAGTTCAACAAGTAAATAATGTATTGTTTCACGACATATAACACCTAACAGTAAATTGAAGGAATAACATTATTTACGAAATGATGAAATCACCTTAAAAAAAAAAAAAAAAAAAAAAATTGAATTTCGAAAATGAAATATTCTGTCCTGAATTATGACAATCACCTTTTTGTTTTGATTGTATTTTCACCTTGTGTGATGTTCATAATCCCTCGGGTGTCATTTTTATCAAACAATCCCTTCACGCTGTTATATATATATATATATATATATATATATATATATATATATATATATATATATATATATATATATATATATGTATGTGTGTGTGTGCGTGTGTGTGTGTGTAGGATATATATATATATATATATATATATATATATATATATATATGAGGTGTGTGTGTGTGTGTGTTCATGCAAAAATTAATAATTTCACGCAAACATAAGCAGAAGAGTATACACAAACATATGCACCCGCAAGAACACACACACAAAAACTCACAGGCACACATACATGTACGTTAAGGATACTTTCATTTCGCCAAAACATATCCCCCATTGAATCTATAATATTATAATGCTTTAAAACAAAACGCTTTCTAAATAAGTTCCTAAATTCTAACCAATCGATCTTTAAAAAAAATATATGAAAGACAGATTAATATGTTGTGTTCCGGTCACAAATTTACACATGGTATCCTCTTATGAAATGATTATATTGTTAAATAAATATTTATTTACAAATATACATAACGTTGATACACTTCATAACTTTTAAGATAGTTAACTTTTAAGATAGTTAACTTTTAACTTTTAATGCTACCATACTTTAAATTGAGTTAACTTTGAAGAAAGAAGAAATTTAAACTAAGCTGGTGTCAAAAATTGACGATCTGTAAAGAAAATTATACAAATTATATCAAGAGATATTTAATACACGTTAATAAATTAAATTCATCCGTCTATCTCTTTGATGTCAGGATATCATATACGTAAAATGATGTCTGGAAGATTAGTTCCTAACATTATATATATATATATATATATATATATATATTGAAGTCGCTAGTAATGTTTACTTTATTAATGTTGATTTCTTGTTTCCATATAAGGTTGCGAGTGACTAGCTACATTGTGTGATAAATTTATTTGCCTGTACTTTTTAATATGTAATATAGTTTCCTGTGAAATTCTAGAAAATCTTAGATGCAGTAGATTAATTTTATCTGCAATTTTTTAGTTATTCAGACATATGATATCTTCTAAAAAATAGAAATTATTAGATTTTAAAAATTCCCTTTGTGTTTGTTTTCAATTAAAACTGCTTTAATGTGGATATTTTTCATTGCTGGTTACGCATACACACACATACGTAATTAATAATATAATAAAATAGCTCGCTAAATTACATGAATCTATTCTGGATTTTCTTTCTTCGATCTTTTTGGGGGTGAATTATGTTCGTTTAACATCATATTCTCACTCTCTTTCTATTTGTCTGTCCTTTCTATATCTATCCGTATATATATATATATATATATATATATATATATATATATATATATATATATATATATATATATATATATTGCTGCATGTCTCATTAAATAATATAAACAAGTTTTTTATATATTTTATGTAAATTCTTTTCATATTCGTCTGATAAACATAATAACATTATCATTAAAAGAAGAAAGAAAATCACAATTGATATATATATTTTTAATCCTATCTAAGCTTTAGACTTACATAAGCCATGATGAAAGATGGCAATTACATTACGGTACATTAAACAATACACGGAAAAAAACAATAACGATAGTCTGTTAATGTTTACATGGGAGATTTTCAAGCAACGACAAACTCGTGCATACGAGACGCTGGAAGCGAAAATCGCACCGCAGCTCAGATAGGATTAAAAATATGTATTGATATTGTGCTTTTGTTTCTTCTTTTAATGATAATGTTATTAAGCTTATCGTCTATGTCAATAAGCATAAACATCTTGAATTTATTGTATTTTATGATAATATCTGGACTGTTGTCTCTTATTTCCTTGCCAGTTTGAAATAGCATGTCTCAGAGGATAGTTACTAGTTTATTGTTGTTGTTATAATAATAATAATAATAATAATAATAATAATAATAATAATAATAAATTGTTATTAAAGTCCACAAACAAAAAAAGCGCCTTCTTATTGATATGCCAGTCCCTGCTGACTGCAATGTATATTTGAAGATATTTAAAAAGGACCTTGAAATAGAAATCTCGAAAATGTGGCATATGGGAACATCAACAACCACTGTTGTATTTGGAGCCCTAGGACTGGTTGGAAAAGATTGCAGTAGACTAATTGAAAGGATTGATGGAAGTCCATGCCTCAAGGAGATACGAAAAATTGTTCTGACAAATACAGCCCACACTTTACGAAGGTCTCTATCTATGTAATTTTTTTTTTTTTTTGTCAGTGGAAAGTGTCATGATGCCATTTCTAACCTTAGGAACAAGGGACCAGAAAGAAAATGAGAACGTCAGAAATCAAAGAAAATAATAATAATAATTATTATTATTATTATTATTTCCTTTGATTTCTATTGTATATCCCTTTCCTTCCGATTCCAACCTGAAACCTAGTCAGAAAGTTTCCACTGATCACTTTTATAAAATAATGACACACATTTTAGATTTATAAAGCTCTTCGTAACGAAGTTTTATTTTTGAGAACAATGTTTATCTATTTTTTCTATTGTATGGACTACCAGGAATCTCTTCGATGAGTCTACCAGAACTTTTCCAAATCAAACCAAGGACTCAAATCACAAATGGAATTATTATGTCCTCATATGCCACATGTATGACATTTCCGCTTCAATGTCCTTGTATGTTGATAGTTTTTTGAGGATCTTAATAAATACATTACAGTCTACAGGTACAGCCATGTCAATAAGAATGCAGATACTGCTTTTATGGTCTTTGGTCAGTGTGTCTGGTCGATTACCTTGATTGAAATATTTGTGTGCATTGTAAGGTCCCAAAAATTGTTACAGATACTATATTCCTAATCGGGTCTGTGTGGCGGGCATACCATTTTCTTCCAGTGTCCCTGTAAAAGCTGCAGATTTTCCAGCGCAGATAGTGGCACATTCTGCCATGCCAAGTTTTAAATTCAGTGGATTATAATATCGTGCAACGTGATACAAGACATTTGCAGGTTATTTTTTTTCTTTCAATTCCGTTGTATACACATTTCCTTCTGGGTTTCTACCAGATATCTAAGGTCTGAAATAGTTCCATGACATTAAACACTAATCGTTTTTGTAAAAAGAAAAAAAGAAAAAAAAAGAAACAGACAAAAGAAAAACTAAGGTCACAGACATTTTACATACATATAGCTCTTCCTAATGTGTGGGCTGTACTTGTGAGTACAATTCTTATATTTCTTTAAAGCATAGGTCACCAGAAATCGTTTCAATGAGTCTATCGTACGCTTTTCCAATTAATCCGAGGGCTCCAACTGCAACTGAAATTATTGATGTCATCATAAGCCACATTTTGTTTTAGATTTTACGGTCCTTGTATATTGATAATTTTTAAAGATCTTCAAATATACAGTACAATCTGCAGCAGATGCCAAGTCAGTAAAATTAGTAAATTCTGTTCTTGTGGTCTTTGATCACGATGTCTGGGTTATTAGATTTGATTGTTCTGTCTGTATGCATTGTAAAGTTAAGTAAAATTATTATTATTATTATTATTATTATTATTATTATTATTATTATTATTATATGTTCTTTGATTTCTGGTGTATACTCATTTCTTTCTGTCTCCCAACCAGAGATCTAAGGTCAGAAATGGCATCATGACATTTTCCACTGAGCATTTTAGATGAAAAAAAAGAACAATAAAAAAACAAAACAAAACAAAAAAGAACAAACACCTAAGATCACATATTTTACATAGATAAAGCCCTTCGTAAGATGTGGATTCCATTGTGAGTACACTCTTTTGTATTTCTTTAAGGCATGGGCTTTAAGAAATCCCTTCAACGAGTTTATTGGAATCTTTACCATAGAGTCCGAGGAATCTAAATACAACTGGAGATGTCGATGCCTTCAATTGGGACATTTCTGGGATTTGTACTTCAAGGCCTTTGTATTTTGATTGCTTCTTGAAAATCTTTAAAGATACATTATAGTCTGCCATGTCTATAAGAAGGCACATTTTGTTTTTGCAGTCTGTGATCACAATGTCTGACTGGTTAGCTTTGATTGTTTTGTTTTCTATTAATCATTATTATTGTTATTATTATTATTATTATTATTATTATTATTATTTTATTATTTTCTTTGATTTTACACATTTTCTTTCCGGGTCCGCCCTAGGGGTTCTAAGAGTTAGAAATGGCGGCATGACATTTTCCACTGACAAAAAAAAAAAAATGATTACATAGATAAAGCCCTTCGTAAGGTGTGTGGGCTGTACTTGTCAGAACAATTTTCTATATCTCCTGAGGCATGGACTTCCAGGAATCCCCTTCATTAAGTCTACTGCAATCTTTTCCAACCAGTCTTAGGGCTCCAACTACAACAGGGATTGTTGATGTTCCATATGCCACATTTTCGCGATTTCTATTTCAGGTCCTTGTGCTTTGACAACTTTTTGAATATCTTCAAAGATACATTGCAGTCGGCAGGGACTGCCATATCAACAAGGAGGCACCGTTTTTGTTTTGTGGTCTTTAATAACAATATCTGGGCGGTTGGCCTTGATTGTTCTGTCAGTGTAGTATTATTATTATTATTATTATTATTATTATTATTATCTGTCTGTGTGATTGATTATGTGCAAGAACATCAATATAGATTTCACTTTATTAAATATTAAACGCACCAGTATTATCACTGGATTATATGAAATAGACACATTTACATACATAGCAAAAACAAGCACAAGTAAATACCAATAGGACAGTAGATTCAAAAATGCATAACATTTATCAATGGTGCTGATATATAATATCCATACACTGTATATTCTCACTGGGTGATAACAGAGTCCTA
>CAHIKZ030004213.1:1562500-1602500 GCA_903632075.3 Acanthosepion pharaonis
TCTTTCCTTGTACCTTCCTCTTCCGTTTGCATCCAGACTCCGAGACCCAAGTTCCAATCTCACTTTTGTTGAAATCCTTGCCGATTGGATCCCAACATTAGTCGCTTGTGTGAAGTCCTTTAAAATCACACCAGGGATTGATATAAGTGTTGTGGTTGAGATTGTTTTGAGTATTTCACCCCAAGCAAAACACCAAAGCAACGACAAAGCAGCTCTGAAGGGGGGCGTACAGATTGTGAAAGATTATATGGAAAATAAAGCATTAACAATAAAACACCGAATATAACGATTGATATTGCATTTACATATTTGAAGATCAAAAGATTGGAAAGCCAGAAGCGAGTGCCACAGGCGAGAACTGCGAGAGAAGAAACTGTTAGCATAGAACTTACGGTTACATCTAGCCATTTAAATTGTAAATTAATGAGATCCTTCCGATAATCTAGTCAGTTAGTTTTGTGCCATGCGTAGTACACGATTAGGCGATGTATCTTTTGATACATCGCTGACGAGACAGATTTTTTTTCCACGTAGGGTGCCATTTTTTCTGCGTTAGACCAGTTGCCTTGGATGGTCTCATTGGATGGTCTGTCATAGGCGATCATGTGTCTTTCTATACATGACTGATGAGGCAGATTTCTTTCCCGCAGTAGATTGCCATTTCTTTCTGCGGTAGACCATTTGCCTTTGGATGGTCTGTCCTGCTATTATCGCGCGGGGTGGATAAGAAGATGAGGATTAATGACTTTTTCAAAGTTATTAGCACGTAAGTGAATGTAATGGATTCGACTGGAATTCGAATTCAGCTCTCCACTTCTTCAATCCATTACTCCACCGACTTAAATTCGCAGAATGTAGGTATCATAGTAGAAAGTTCATCATGAAAATCTCTATCGATAAAAGGCAGGATGTGTGTGTGTGTGTGTGTGTGTGTGTGTGTGTGTGTGTGTGTAACGAATGCAGAGTCGCAATTTTCGGCGGATTTGCCTCAAAATTTACATGCACATGCTCCAAGTTATCGAGAAGGCCAAGACTGACCTTGCATTTCTCAACTCCCATCTCGATAGTGGAAATCATCGATTTTTCATGCTTCTACGGCAGTTTTCATGTAGTTTGCGGCCATTTTCTACTGGTCAGAGTGAGATCCAATAGCTGGATGCCACTAATAGGCAGGAAGATTCTATTGGCCAGTGTGAGAGCCAACAGCTGACTGACACGAATGTTAACTAGTATGCTAGCATGCAAAAAAAAATCGATAGCTGCATTCGTCACAAGTGTGAAAAATTTAAATCTGCATGACACTTTACTCCAGTTGGCTCATTCGCATGCTTAAACTCAACGTTGATTCTGATTTCGCAGAACTGGGTTGGGCGTGAAAAAGTATTTGTTGTTAACATTCTTTTTTCATTCGTTTTTTCCAGTTACGAGTCCTTTTTTTAAAGCTGATCGTTTTGTGTTCATTTTGGTTAGCTTTTTTTTCTTAACAGATTTAATGTTTAGTATAGAGCTTAGAAAAAATTCGCAGTGTGAGATAGGTAAGAAGTAAGGCATGTAGCAGAATCATCACAACAAAGGGCACCCCTTTAAAGGCAAGGAAGGGCAAAAATATTTTAAGTCAAGTGATAGCGATTGCTGTATGAGTCGTACGTTTTTTGAATCAAGCACGGGCAACGCCGGGCCATGCTGCTAGTATTTATACAAATGTGACAGATTATCTTCATTACGGCGCTGTGAAAGTGACTAAAGCCGATATGCTTCTTCATGGGCAACGGTATTGCCGATTATTTTTTGGATTAATTCAAAGATATTTAAATACATAAAAGGAGGGTCAGAACATATTTGGTAGTAAAATTCTAAGCATGGTTGAATAGTTGATTTATAAATATGCAAGATTGATACGGTTGAGAAAAATTAGCTTACAGCAGTCCTTGATTAAATTGAATATCTCCACTTCATGTCACTGGAAAAAGTTACCAGGAATCGGAGCAAGGAGTCACGCTTCTGCAGCTTAGCATTAGTCATGCTGAGAAAGAGAGAAAGATCTCTTAGACAATTAATAGGGAGCCCTTTTTGCTTTGGAAGCGTTGAAAATGGAAAGGTCATTTCTTGCTCCAGTTAAAAAAAAAAAGAATGTAAATCATATTTTGAGAAGTTTGCAAGAGTAGTGCGAGAGATAAGTATCACAAATTTCAGGGTTTTTGCGTACAGTACTTGTAAAATTACATCTGATTGCATTTTCTCTCATTGTAGCTTTAACTGATCTCCACTCAGCGCAGTTTGCAGTTTTCTCTCTGTGTTTTGACCCCCCCACACACACACACATACACGTACACGTACACGTACACACGTCCCTGAGAAGAATGGTATATTCGAAATCTTGCAGAGTGTATCAGGTAAATTTACAAATCATTGACCTGGTAAGGCTGAATAATGACTTTCAACGAAATTATTTTCGTCATAGGCTCCTCAGATTTTCTTATCTTCTCGATTTCCTATCTAATATTAAAGAAAAAACACATTTTCTAAAGAAGTAATATTTATTTATTTATTAATTACGCAGACAGGTTTTTATAATTCAAACGTTATTTGTAATGGACCCTCATATTTGAGTAGATACTCCGTTTATTTATTAAATAATATATTTATTTATTTTCCACTACTGGTCTAGAATATTCGAGAAATCATTAAAAAAAAAAATAGGCGCTTTCTGGCAGGATTCGAAACTGCGTTCGCCTGATCGGAAGTAACCGTCGTTAGATCTGATGTGTAACGATATGAGACGAGAAGAATTTCGCTTAAAGGCACTATTCAGCTTTGGCTGATCGGCTAAGTTCATTATATCTCATTTGGACGAGAACAAATCTAACGATTGTTGCCTTTATCCAAGTAGAGGCAGGTACAAATTAGTCTTTAATCACTTCTGTTAATTGTTAATCTCATCTAACTTATTAATAAGCACACTTAACAATTAACGTCAAATATATTTACCCTAAATCCGATGTGAAATTCCTTTTTGAAATTTTACAACTCTTTTTTCTTAGATGCACAAAGATTTAAACTACACACTCAGTGTGCCTATCATTAAGTGGTCCTTGAATATATTTTATAGCCATTTGGTTTGTTCGTATAATCGAGCATTTACCATCGTCAACTTTACGTTGAATCGCTGTATCAAACGTAGCTGTGATTTAGGAAAAAATACGAATTCAAAAATAATAGGGTTTATTTGTTCCTCATTGGCGCAAATTACTATCGGAGCGTTCAAGTTTACATTCTAACAGCAGCAAGGAAACTGTCGCGATCAAGCGCAAACATTGATCACAACAGTACCACCTAGAAGCACGCATGAGCAGAAGGCACTGTGTCAAACCTAAATATGTGTTATGGGGAAAATGCTGATCGTTTTTTACTTACCCTTCTCTATGTCTACGAATAAGCAATGCTCTTTTTGCAAATACTGCTCAGTTATTGCTTGCCCATTTTCCCTTAATCCTGCATCAGTATCATCCGGACTAAGAATTCAACTAAAATAAATATACCATGAAATTCACGAAGCAAATCTTCAATATCTTATCCTATTCCAGAGAGATATAGGAATAGTAACAATATCTGGAAATGAAAACATATTGAAAACATTCGGTATAGTTTAAGATCTTATCTAATCTTATTAATAAGTAAAATTAAAAATAAACAATAAAATTGGGTAAAATGCATCCATAATTTAATTTAATTTGCTCTACTGATAAGCGAATGAGCTGCTTTAGAATAGAAATGGACAAGCGGCCTGTTGATTTGCAACTGGGGAAGTGTTCCTTTGTGAAGGAAGAGTTTCTGAACATTCAAAGTAAATGAATACAACATTTAAAAAATGTATTCAATATTTTCAAAAGCAATGCATTCTATATTTTCCAAAGTAATGAATTTAAACACGTAAATAATTTTTACCTACATTTATATAACGAACAAATAGCTCACAAACAACATATATTTACGTGTAGCTCAACAAATTAAAGAAAACATTTATGCACTTAACCATATTGTGTCGCTCGTCGTCTGTTTGAGATTAAGTAGACGGCTTTCTATGAGAAGAAATATACCTCGATGGAAACAAATCCTTGTGTTGTTGTTACATCGCGTAGCAAATAAGAAAAACAGTTTACGTTCATTTTTTTTGTCGTCCTTGATATACTGAACCATTGTGGATCCCCTTATATATCCTCCCTGCTACATTGGACAAATATATTCTGCCAATATATACCAATGTTTAAATATATTTGGGTTTTCCTAGTTTGACGAAAGACCATTTGACTTTTCTATATGAGATATGAATTCAAATTTTGCCGAAAAAATGTAAGTCTTGCATTACCAGTGATAATGTCAATTTTTTATGTATCAGATAAAGAATATTCGGAAGAAAATGCCTGTAGTGTGTTTTGCGCTGAAAAAACAGTAGTGAATTGATGGTGCTGACAGTTTTTAAAAAAAATATTTTCCATTGTATTCAGTTATATTTTTTTTAGCACCCATGTATATTCAAAGCGGCGAATTTGATTTTATCGGCACAAATGTAACAGCTAGAAGAATACTTTGCGAATAGTATACTTATTGGGTTACTGATGAGAAAATTGATAACAAGCGTGTCGAAGCTTTCTTCATGAGAATATTTATAGAAGTTATATTAGTTTAGAGATGTGGGAGGTTCTCGCGTATCCGCAGCCGTGAATCAAACTGTCAGGTGTATTAGTTGTCCCTGTTCATTTTTGAAAAATATCGTTGTGTCGACGGTAGAATTAAATTTCAACTATTTTTCAGAATTATTATAAAAATATAATATAGAGTGGATAGTTTATTTTTCTTAGATTTATGTGTGCTGAGAAATGTCGAAAAATTAAGACTTCTATGTTTGTGATAAACATCGTAATTGCTTAAATATTCTTGTGATTAGCGTAAAGTTTCCGTGTGAATTTCGATATAAAGAAAATGTATTTTTGTTTCCGTGTGAATTTCGATATAAGAAAATGTATTTTGCCATTCAGAAAATTGTAATTTCTTCTTTGTTGATCCTTAAATCTTTGTCAAAAAAAAGTAGGTTTATTTGTATATAGCTGATGAAAAGTCCCAGATGCTCGAGAAAGATGTGATTGCAACGTGACAAAAGATTCAACGGATTAACTGAATTTGTTTTCAGCATTAAAATGTATTACGGCACAGCTATTTTTTTCGTGTCGAAAGTTTCACGTCTATCTGTTTTAACCTGATTTTTCCTACGCCAATTCCCACTCTGTTTTGGGCAAAAATTATAACTGACTAGCAGTAGAGCCCGGCGTTGCCCGGGGATATAACAGTAAGAGATAGATCAAGTATCCACCTTCATAAAGACTGAAAAATAAAACACGCATTTCTTAACTATTATTTATTTATTTTTTTTTTTAAGAATTGGTCAAACCCAAACTCAAAGAAAAAACATTGTTTTCAATCGTTATGAGTCTCTACCGATTGAATAGAATTTTATTATAAACAATTGTCTTGTAAATGGAATTTTTAAAGCATTCTGAATGTAAGAATAAAGAAAAAAGTGTGCAAGACAATAAGAAACACTGCATGCCAAAAAAAGGGAAGTTTTGTTGAAATCGGTTGAAAAATGTAGGTACCCTTTCTGTAATCTTTTGGTTTTAAATTTATGATTTTTACTTATTGAATACAGTAAAAAAAATGCATATTTTGCTTGTGGTGATTCATAATTAGAATTCTGATTTGAATATATTTTCCACTCGTTGTTTCTAATACAAAAATATTGACTTTATTTGGGTTTATTAATTATGATCTAACAAAACTTATTCATTTAGTAGCCTTTCTGTAATAATAATCTTTTACAATTTATGATTTTTATTTATTGAATACAGTAAAAAAATTGGACACCATGTGTATTTAAAGTAGTTTCCCGTTCCGGTTATTATTTTTAGTTAGGACTTGTGTATGTTTAGATTTCATTATCTTTCCCTAAAGATAAAGAATTTATTCCAATGTTTGTATTCGTACGATCGTTAGATTATTGTTTAAGGTTGACGGACACGCATGTCTTAATTAGGTTATATTTTTTTTATTTTTTACGAATTGGTCAAACACAAACAAAAACATTGTTTTCAATCGTTATGAGTCTCCCGTTTGAATAGAATTTTATTATAAACAATTTTCTTGTAAATGGAATTTTTAAAGCATTCTGAATGTTAAAAATAAAGAAAAAAGTGTGCAAGAGAATAAGAAACACTACCTGCTAAAAAAAAAAGTGAAGTTTTGTTTTATCGGCTGAAAAATATAGGTAATCCGCTCCCATATTTAAAGGAACCCACACACACAAACAACCCGATGTGAGTTGTCCCCCTTCCATTTTCACGATGTCTCTTAATCGTGATTTCAAATTGATTTTGTGCAAAACAATTATATTTTTCGCATTTTTAGCGCTGATAGAACAACCACAAGGTAATTTTACGCAGTCCTGTGAAGTTTTGTTGAAATCGGTTGAAAAAGTTAGGAAATCTGATCCAATATATAAACGTTACAGACACACACACACACACACACACACACAATCTGCGTTTTATAATAAATAAGATATAATGCCTTTTCAATAAAAAAAGAGATTAATATTGTTTGTAAAGTTATCAAGAAACAAATGTTCATTCGATTTATTTATTTATTGGTACTGAGTTTAATGAAAAAGTAGAAAAGACTCATCGGAATGTCTCTTCGGTTTCAGTCGGAAAATAATAATACCTTGTATACAGAACCGGATATATGCATATTGACATGACGATTTTGAAATCCATTATATTTCCAAAATTGTTCAGCTTTTACGGCGATGCGATCCTGAGAGAATTATAAGACATATGCAGATTTTTTTTAATGGCTGACAAAATGTTATCAACATAATATATGCAGATGACACAGTATTGATAGCAGACACAGAGAGGATGAGTCATGTTGCTGTTGGAGAAGATAGCAAATGAAAGTGACAAGACAGAATTAGGCAGCAACTGTAAGAAGACAGAATATACATTTTCAGCAAGAAGAACAAGTTACGGACTACTGTGGCACCATGCATCCACACAGAGAAAGAAAGGCAAAAAGGGAAAAGGAAAGAAAAGAAGAAAGGAAGGAAAAAGTAATGCGAGACGGATCATAGGCGAACACAGACACACGGCTTAAGAGGCAATAAAAAAAGGGTTATTTTGGATAAGTGGCAAATGCCGAAAGGAGTGTCATTACAATGACAATGAGATTGAGAGGGTAGGGAAGTGTTATTTAAACTATTGGTACGAGAAGGCATCTTACTATCAAAACACAGGCCACCGGCGAGCAATCATTGACCGATTTTCCTACTGGCTGCGCGAATGGAATTGTGTTATCAAGAAATGTTCGCCAAAGAAAGTCCACTTGAAAACGTTAGATTTTGATAATTGACAAAACACAGGTGTAGCTTGGAGCCTTAGCTGGATATGGAAAATTAAAATCCCACACAAGCCGTTTCGCTAGTTAAGCTCTTTTCGACAAAACAAACTTTTGCCCTGCGATAATAAAATTTTGTTATCAGACACATGAACCGAAGGAAAATGAATGGAATAAGAAATGTTTTTATTTCTGCCTCGGAGACGTCAAGAAATTTAACTAAAAAATCATAAAATATATTTGAATCCTTTAAATAAAATATTCTGAATGTCTTTTAACATATCGAGAAAAAAAGTCGGGACAACGCCTTAATAATGTATCTACATGGATGACCGCTGTAGAATATCAGGTGCTGTAAGGTTGAATGTGCGGTAGGCGTAATGCTTCGGAATTTTTAATCAGAGAGCCGAGTCTCAACTCCAGATAGGTTCGTTATTTTCAATTACATTGGGAATGGTATTAATTCATATCTTCTCCGCTTAGCTATGGGTTAATTAACAAAAGGTGTATAACTAAACCCTTATAATTTAAAAAAAATCCTACTTCGTAAAAAATATTTTCGGCTTTAAATAACCTCCAGTTATTTACATGATTAATTGCCAAAGGGTGGTGAGCCTTAGGAAACGAATCAATCACTCAATTTTATATCGAGAAAAAAAAATCCGGACAATGCCTTCATAATGCAGGATCCAAATATCGGGAAAGTATACACACGAAAGCAGAAAATCATCGGTAAGATATACTTAAAATGCTTTAATAATATAGAATGCAAATGTGGTAGTAGGATCTCTATCTATAAAAGGCAGGATGTGTGTGTGTGGGGGGGGGTAACTAATGCACGGCCGAAATTTTCGACGGATTTGCACCAAAATTTACATGCACATACTCCAAGTTAGCGGGAAGGCCAAGACCAACTTTGCATTTCCCAACTACTATGGATAGTGGAAATAATCGATTTTTTCATGCTTCTACGGCAGTTTTCATGTAGTTTGCGGCCATTTTGTACTGGCCAGTATGAGAGCCTATAGCTGGCTGCCACGAATAGGCAGGAAGATTCTATTGGCCAGCGTAAGGGCCAACAGCTGACTGACACGAATGTTAACTAGCATGCTAGCATGCAAAAAAAAATCGATAGCTGCATTCGTCACAAGTGTGAAAAATTTAAATCTGCATGGCACTTTACTCCAATTGGCTCATTCGCTTGCTTAAACTCAACGTTGATTCTGATTTCGCAGAACTGGGTTTGGGTTTGAAAAAGTATTTGTTGTTTACATTCTTTTAACATTCGGTTTTTCCAGTTATGAGTTCTTTTTTTTAAAGCTGATCGCTTTGTGTTCATTTTGTTTAGTTATTTTTTCGTAACAGATTTAATGTTTAGTATAGAGCTTAGAAAAAATTCGCAGTGTGAGATAGGCAAGAAGTAAGGCATGTAGCAACATCAGCACGGCAAAGGACACTCCTTTAAAGGCAAGGAAGGGCAAAAATATATTAAGTCAAGTGATAGCGATTGCTGTATGAGTCGTACGATTTTTGAATCAAGCACGGGCAACGCCGGGCCATGCTGCTATTTTTAACCAAAGCAGAAACTGAACGGTAGGAGACACGCTAAAGCGGCACCGAATATTACGTGCGAGCATATTATGTAAGTTTTTTTTTTCTTTTAAAGCAGATTGACATTTAGATACAAATGATTTATTGTTAAGACTTTTTGAGCAAAAGAGAGGTTTGCGTTCGGAAAATCATTTGTTGATATAAACTGTGGTGAAGTGTTAAGTTCATATATTGACATAAATCAATTATATTATAAAGGATGATTAAAAATATAGTACGTTATATTTTTTCTATATGACCTGTAAATATTACATTGATTTCTGCGCATTAAATTACCTGCGATCTCTCATCGTTAATTTATATTTTTGCTGGTTTTATTTGATTACCATTTCCTCTTTACACCTCGTAGCCTGAGAATCTAATTGGTAAATTTATTACATGACCTTCAACAGTGTTTTTTTTTTTAGATTAAGATCGCGTTTTTCGCCAAATTGGTTGTTTTAGGTAATTTGTTTATATTTTCAAATTTCGGTAAATTAAATCTTTTATTTTTATTTAGTCATTTTTGTTAATGCTAACTCACACTCTGCTTTGCCTCTCAAATTAGAAAAAAAAACCCAAATAAATGCAATATTAATTTATTTGATGTTCAATCTGTTCGATCTTCCAACAAATACAGGCTTAGGTCCATATCTCGTTATAACACCATTTATTGTACGATCCCTGAAATTATGCAAGGTGGAGCCAGCTCAGTACCTAGATGGATAACCGGTTGAGGTTAACTGGCGCTGTAAGCTTGGATGTGCTTGTGACGTAATGGATAACGGCACGGAATTGAAAATCCGAGAGCCATTTCAAGTAGGGTTCGTTATATTCAGTTATGTCGAAATAAACTTGAGAAATGTTTGAATCCACCTATTCTAATCCCCCCGGCAATGGGTTAAATAGTAGGACTTGTATCAGTAAAATATTTCCCACAACAATGCTTGCCGTCAAAAAATAATTTTTTGGCGTGAAATATTCGGCAAAAGGTTCATAAGCCGTAAAAAACAAATCCGTGAAACCGAGAAATACCTCATGCTGAATTCTCTTCACACACACACACACACACACACATACACACACACACACATATGTTTCATATAATTGTAACCGTCATATGTTGGTGGCACACGTGTTTGGGAATTTATCCCTGCTTTCTTTTAGGCATTGGAAGTAAGATATTTTTGCATAGTAATCGAAAGTTTTAGTCATAAAAAAAGAAACTGTACTCTCGTTCAACGTTCAATAAAATTTTACTTACGATTAAGGTACGAGAATTACGACTGGACTGAAATTGATTCCCCAAGATTAAAACATAATTTTGGTAAGACTTTCGATTTCTAGGCCGGTAGGTATAAAGCTCGCCTTTAAAAAAACAAAACAAAAATGGAATGGGTCTATTCAAAATGAATTGTGCTTTTATAGAAATAAGAATGTGTATCGGATTAAAAGTCCATTAACGGATTAAAAACATATTTCTTGTTTATTAATACCTTGCTTAGCATTTGGAAGATATCTTTCACTATTTCTCTGTGTCTTTGGAGTTCAGTGTCGCACTATCCTTCCTCTGTCAAAACACTTGATACTTATTTAAAAATGTTGCACTTGTTTGGTTTTGGTATCTCCAGTTTCTAATTTGAATGTTCCTTTTGCTTGGAACCATGCGTCTTGTGTCCTTGCATTTGATGTTTGATCCTTTCTTCTCGCTATCCATTACTAAATTCTTTAGGATTTATTGTACAGTGTACTGAATAGAAACGCGCATTCAATTTCAAATATAATGGGTCCACTATAATAATGTCTGAAGTAATATACGTATATATATATATATATATATATATATATATATATATATATATATATATATATATATATACCTACTTATACGTATATTCCATACGTGACAAAGCTAGAATATGTAAAGCTTGGGATGACCCATGCTCTTTGTGCCTCCATGAAAAATTGCACATCATTAAACTTCTAAATAATAATAATCTATTAAATAATAGACACGAGTTAACGGATTTTTGTAGGCATCATCAGATTTTTGGTTGGAATTATTGGATAAAAAAATTTATATAACTTGTTTAACAAATAGCCCAATCATCAGATTCATAGTAGGAATAATTAACTACAAACATGCATACTACATAACACACTTCATAATCCATAGCCTAAATTAGTAGTTTAAATACCTTACATATAAGATAACCCTTTATGAAGTCGTCAAAAAACAAACGTTACGAAAGTTTTTCTTTTCTTTTTTTTTTTTTTTATGTGCACAATTCCCTTTCATAATAAAATAAAATAAAATAAATAAATAAATCTCCATAGACAAGCAAACTAGACGATGGCCAATACATCTTCCGTTTCATTTTTGACACCCCCACCTTTCCCCGACTTGACACTTTGAAAGTATCTCTATACCGCTACTTAATATAAACACCCTACACTCGCCTACCCAATTTAGACAATTCACCATAGCTGTTACCATGGGGATATTGATTTCAATTTTAAAACAAGTAAATTCCAGATATACGTTATTCCAACAAAAATTTCGCTTGAGGATGGAACGGAGCCCATATTACTTTCAACTCAATTTAATTTAAAGGATTATATTGAAGTTTTCGGCTCTAGTTTTGAAACATGAGACCTCTTATGTAGCGATTTGGAATCATATTTTTAAATAAATAATTATATATATATATTTTCCTAAAAAAATGTTTTATGGGAATTTTTTTTTTAATTTCAATCGACAGCGGTAATGGCTGCTCGGTCAATGAATGCCGAATCTCTCCATAAATCGAAATCGCTATTATTACTATATTTTTATTTATTGAATAAACAATTCACAGTTTTCATAATCGTAAAATGCTGATGAGTGATTTAGCTACTTCAACAGTTAAAAAAATGAGACATAGAAGCCAATCTAGTAGTACGCTTAAATTCATGCGGTTGAATTGCGAAAGACGAGATCTCATTAGAATAAGTGCTATGAAAATATATTTCATAAAAGAGAGAGAGAGAGAGAGAGAGAGAGAGAGAGAGAGAGAGAGAGAATCCACGTAACGGCGGAAGGAAAGTGTTTGAAGTCGCGATATAAGGACGGATAACAGTACAACAGACTTTCTATTTTGTTGAGAATCTCGAGATACAGTGGGTAGCAAAAGTATTTAACACATTGTTTTTTATTACATATCTAAAAAAATAACAGATCAATTTCAACGAAACTTATAGGAAATATTTAAACGAACATTGTCGATCAAAACATAGAAGGAAATTTTAAAACCACTGATTTGAGAAACATTTATTAACAATAAATAAAATAATCCATATGCAAAAGTATTTAACACCAATGCAAATATTATGCTAGAAGAGACGTGTCGTCATGATTCCTACCCATATTGATATTATGTGATATGTCGACTAATGAAAGCACTGCACGACACTCAACTGGCTATTAGATAACAGCTCTGAGACAGTGCAGCTATTCTATTGCCACTACTACAAGAAAATGGTGAAACCAAAAGAATTGTCGAACGACATGCGCAAGAAGATCATAAATAATCACAAAGATGGTAAGGGATATAGAAAAATCGCTCAAGATTTGAATTTGCTTATGAGTAGTTGGTGCTGTTGTTCGAAAATGGAAAAAATTCGATACTATTGAAAACATTCAAAGGAGTGGTCGTCCCCGTATTTTAAATGAGGCTAATGAGCGATACATTTTCCGTGCTGTGAAGACAAATCCATTTCCAACTCGTCGAAAAATTCAGAATGATTTGAAAAATGCCGGAATTGAAGTTTGTAAAGATACAATTAAAAGATCACTGAATCGTGCAGGTCTCACTTCAAGATCACCGAGAAAGACTCCATTACTGAAACGCCGACATGTACAAGCCCGTTTGAATTTTTAAAGAAATATGAAATTGAATCTAATGATTACTGGGAGAAAGTAATTTGGTCAGACGAAACGACAATTGAGCTTTACGGTCGAAACATACGCACTCATGTATGGAGGAAAAAAGGAGCGGAATACGACCCAGCAAATACCATCCCTACAGTCAAACATGGGGGGGGGTGGAAATATTATGATGTGGGGTTGTTTTTTCCTCAAATGGAGTAGGAAAAATGAAAATCATCGAAGGAACAATGAATGCTGCAAAATACACTGAAATTTTGTCAACTCAACTCTTGAACAGTGCCACATCTTTGGGACATGGTCGTGATTTTGTATTTCAGCAAGACCATGACGCGAAGCATACTGCTAAAACAACTAAGAATTGGTTTAATAATAATGACATTAATATCCTGGAATGGTCAAGCCAGTCACCGGATTTAAATCCAATCGGGAATCTGCGAAAACTATTGAAGTTACGAGTTCATAAAAGAAATCCATCGAATTTAAACAAATTGAAGAAAATTTGTGAAGAAGAATGGGTCAAAATACCAACAAGTACCTGCAAGAAACTAGTTGAAGACTACGGGAAATGACTGGAGACTGTGAAGCAGAACAGAGGCCACTGTACTAAATATTAGTAAAGTGAGTTAAGTATATGGGTTATTTTATTTATTGCTAATAAATGTTTCTCAAAATAGTGGTTTTAAATTTTCCTTCTACAATTCTTCCTTCGACAATGTCCGTTTAAATATTTCTTATAAGTTTCGTTGAAACTGATCTGTTATTTTTTGAGATATATAAGAAAAAACAATTTGTTAAATACTTTTGCTACCCACTGTATATTGAAAGAACACCAGAAAAGAAATATTCAATGTACAGACGAATATTAGATTTGTAAACGTGTAAGATGGATTCTGATAAGAACAAGTAAATGACACAACACATTGAACGAACGCTATTTACAGCAGACCTGGAAACTAATTCAATATAATCGAATCAATCCATGACAGTAGAAAATGTAAGACTTAAGAAGTCGCAATGAATTGATTTCCTGGAGACTAACATCAGCCATACTGACGGAGGTCAAAAATGATTCTCGATGTTGGTTAATGGCTACCAGCTTTGTTTCGGAGGTTTTAAAATTTACAAGACATTATTTGCCATAATTAACAACTGACTGGAATTTCGATTGTTGCTTTCGACAGCAGCTACCAATTTTACTTTGTCAGACCTATCGTACGTACTATTAAACATGACTAAATATTTGTCTAAACATCAAAAACCCCTAGTTTTGAACAGATGGCATGAGGGAAGGTCGTTGATGAAGTTAAGAAATAACGTATGTCCAAGGACAGAACGCTAGCGAATGCCTGCATTAATGCTAGATGATCAAGAATAGTGACCGTTTAATTATTCAAGTTGTGAAGAACGAGTGGATTAAATCAAATATGCGGCCTGATACGCCTCAGCCCTTGATCTTTTAGAGAAGTGCAACATGCCAAAACCTGTGAAAAGCCTTCGTGATATCTAAACTTACAATCGGCGTTTAGACGTTCTTATCAAAACCTGATAGACAAATTCAGTAATAACCGTTGACCATTTCGGCGGTTGACCTAAGGAAATGAAAGCCATATTGTTTGACAGAATACCGCGTGAAGTTAGATGCTTAAACTACTCAAAATTGATTAGAATGTCTAGTGCTTTGCCAGACTTTCAAATTTTAGTACCATAACGTATAATTCTTCATTGGGTATATTGCCTTTCCTGTTGATAATTAACCCTGGGTAAGGACCAGGTACGTTTTTCTGATAATTTTATGGCCAACTGTTGGCCCCTTACAAAAGGACTGTTTCTAACCATGACATAAAAAAGCACTAATAGTCATAGGTCTTGCGTAGAGCATGTGACAATCAAGATAATTATAGAGGCTGGTGCAACGTGGAATTCTCTTATTAAATACAGTGTAATTTCTGATATATATATATATATATATATATATATATATATATATATATATATATATATATATATATATATATGCTAATTGTCTATTTTTCTCTCTCTCCCAACGAATGAAAGTCAAGCAGCTTAGACAGCCCAGACACAAGAACAGTGGTGAAGGATTTGTGCAGAGCTAACCACACTTTTTGAAGTAGCAAATACAGAAACCTTGTGCACTATATGCCACGAGGTCCCCAAACGACCTTTCGCAGGTTTCGAATTCAGAGTTGTCCTTCACCTAGACCAGTTGCCATTCAATGCTATAGAACACATAGCTGGAGAGAGATGAGGATTAATATCGTTGCCATGCAAGTAAGTGAATATAATATATTTTACTGAATTCGAACGCGGCTCTTCGATTCCTAAATCCGAGCCGTATATATATATATATATATATATATATATATATATATATATATATATATATATATAAGAAGTAAGTCTTGGGGCATAAGTTTCTAGTTCTTATGGCTCATTGTTTTACATTTTGTTTCTTTTTTATTTTCATAGCTCTATTTAATGCACCAAAAGAGATCACGTTCCATAATGAATTTATTCTTTAATTTTCATTTTACGCATTAGGTTTTCCACTTTTAAGAAGATCATTTATAGTCGTTCATATTTAATAAAGGCTTAATTAATGAAATGAGTTTGACAAAAACGAGAATCTTATCAGCGTGCTTCCTGCTAAAGAATCTGTAAAGTGCGAATATTTATCATAGATTAAAACAAACACCCGAAGCAAATGAAGGGTTATTTACCATTTTGACGATCTTAACATGCTATTGTGTCGGAGTATTGTTAGATGGAATAATAATGTAGAAATCCATTCCAGTGTTTAAAACATTGCATGTTTTGCATTTATATCTTTAAGATGTTTCCGAATGAACAATAGGTTGACTCTATTGAATGCACCAGAAACAACCCAATTTTATATGAAAGAAATGGAAGAATTAGTGTTCAAAACGAGGTACATATTTATATACTTGGATAAATATAGTGATAGCGATATGGTGTCCATATATATATATATATATATATATATATATATATATATATATATATATATATATATATACGTGTGTATGTTTGTGAGAGAGTGTGTATTTTGTTTGTGTGTGTGTTTTAACAAAAAAACAGTAAAATATTAATAATTTAAAATCTTCATATACACTGGATCGTATATTAATATTCTTTCGTTTTTATTATTTCAGTTAGATTCCTCGAATAGTTTCGGCCAACATGTCCATCATCAGAAGAAAAAAATGTTCTTGATAGTACCAATAAATTACAGAAATGAATGACTTGATGGAGAAAATGAACATTCTGTAGTTTTCATTTGTTTTTTTTTTTATTTGTAAGAGAACGAAGATTATGATTTCAGCCTTCAAAACATTAATTTTAAACAGGATACTGAGACCCTGTGAGAAGATTAATGGAGTCATAACATCTTCATCACTAGTGATCACTCCAAACATCTTCGTAATCACAATTAGACACATCCAACTGTTTCCGAGTCCTTTGCGCTGTCCTCAGATGGACACCCAAATACGTTGAAATGTTCATATTGTAGATTTCGGCGCGAATGCCAAGCAGTCCAGTAGACCTGGCTGATTAAATTTTGTCATGGTATTATTTTTCTCACAGACGGTACCCAACTGACCATACTATACACTGAGGTCAACAAAACAAAGATCAAACAAAGAAACGCGCATGCGCGAAATTAAAAATATAACATGGCGACAATTTACCCATCGCCTTCTGTTTAGCTTTTCATCGCGAGTTCGATCATTAATTTATTCTCGTGTTTTATGTGCGAAACATCTAAAGAATATATATATATATATATAACAATATCGTAAAATCAAAAGAAAATCGTTGAATCCGCCAATACAGTTATAATGACAATATTCTCCACACGTGGCAATAACTGACGTCATTTTCAGTTAACAATATGAAAATAGTGTTCTCTACATTCCTCCAATTGCTAAGAATATTCTGTTTTTTTGTTTTTATTAGTTACTTTCTTTAATTAAATTCATTTTGTTTTTTGCTTTGATAAAGTCTGCATTGGACGAAACGAGTCAGCAATAACTACAGTTTTCCTATTCTCATTTATGTTTATAAATACATAATATATATATATATATATATATATATATTCAACAGGATAAAATCCAGGTAGTGCTCAATGCCACTGACAGAGCAAGAATATAATATAAATGGCTCAAATACTAATATTCCATGGTTATAATTTATTACATAGGAATCATAAACACGATGCAATTCATCAGACCTACAAATTCAAAATATATATTCATATAGATTAAAGGAATATTCACTTTCTTTTATTATCCGTTGAAGAAGATTCGAAAATTATTTATCTGTTTTCACTTACTATTTGTATAAAGGACTAATAATAACTAGGGAAATTCCCGACTTACAAACATTTTTCCTTAATAATAAATGAAATATAATTCAGTGTGGCACCATGCATACCTGACGAGTTGAAAGAAATATTCATAGATATATGATTTGTTTTTTACGGTTTATCAACCATTTAATAATTAATTAAGGCCGAAAAATATTTTGGGTGTTAAGAATAATTCTTTGTTTACATTCAAGCGATCTGGGAGAAAGAAAGGGAAAACGAAGAAGAAAGAAAGAACAAATAATACGAAAACAGGTCATAGGCGGGCACACACACACACGGCTAGATAGATAGCAGGTGTCGAAAATATTCAGGTCACCTGAGGAACAAGCATTTGACCGATTTCCGCGTGTCCACGAAAAATGGAAGTTTGTTATCAATTGGATGACACCCAAGGGAAAAGAAAGAAAGGAGGAAAAGAGGAAACGAAGTTTAGGGACAATGAAAATATTGATAAGTAACAAGTGGGAAAGTGTGGCATTGGAATGATAGTAAAGGTCTAAGTGGGTGGGGAAGTGTATCTAAGGATATGAAGACAAACCATTAATACGAAAATACAGACAGTCTTCAGAATTAGAAAAAGCCCACACAAGATGTTTTCACTGGCAAAATTTTTCTTTTGACAGAATAAATGCCCGCCCTGCGATAATAAAGATTTTTGTTATCAAACCTTCGAGCGAAAAGGAAAATGAAATATTTTTATTTCGCTTCAGAAATGCCAACTAGTCTGAGAAATTCCTTTCTTAGATCATATCCAATTAGCGATAAACTGCTTGACAAATACCACGTGTTAAAAAGCCGAGAGTGTCATCTCAGTCGTTCATGATAAGGGCGATTTAATTAATATTTTTGTATTTTAAGCAAGGTATTTCTTTCCCAAAACAAAGCCACGGATTGTCCACGCCCGACTAAGACGTCATTGGCTAAATAGATCACATGACATACGAAGGAGGAGGAAAAATACCCGACCAGGATCTCATTGGCCGAGAGCGGTCACGTGACGCACGAGGAAAATCGATCGACGCCCCTATCAGAAGTGTAAGTGTGAGGAGCCGATACGAAGAAGTGGGGAAGTGGGTTCACGCCCCTCAGAGGCACAATAAGGGAGTGAGAGTGAGTTACCGAAAATGGGAAAGAATGAAAAATCCCCAACCAGAAATAAGAAGGGTGGATACGTATTTAGAATTATCGAAGAACCCCTGGCGCCGACAGACCCACCCCAGTTTTGACGGCGTCAATAAAAGCGAAACCCCAACCGACAGAAATCAGTTCGTTCGCCCCAAGCGGGCAGGAGAGGCCAGTTCGTTTGGCCTAAGTGAAGAAGTTCGTTCGACCCAAGCCGGAGAGAAGAAGTTTGAGTTGAGCCGCGGACCCTGGCGAGAAATTTTGAACCTTGGGCGACAAGGAGAGATGAGCGCCCAGTGTTGAAACCGCGTCAAGATAGCTGACCAAGATTCACGCACACTTCTGGACTCTTCTTCAACCAAGAACAAGTAGTTTGAAGAGCGACTTAGAATCAGACCACAGAAATAAGTTTTTCGACTTTCGTCCAAAGACACACCGAAACACAAATTTCTTAGGGAGCAGACAACTTGAAGCCTTAAAGTTGCCTAGTGAGAGCGTCGTGCCACAATCCACAGAACGGGTCGGGGAAGTAGACATAGTCCTATGTACCGAGCAAATAGACATAAAAAAGTTTGTTACCTTTTTCTTTGATACTTTGGACTTTGTGAGTTTTTATTTTATTTTCTTTTATACATAATTGTGTGTTATCACCCCCCGTTGAACTCAGCTTGCATTACGGCCCCAACCCTGTTTGATCTCATCTGTCTAAGATCAATTCACAACGTGGGTAGGCAGACTGGAGATCAGTGCAGCAGTTACCCTGGTAACCAGGCGTTGGAAGCAGGTTGGGAACGGCGAGGCTGGTATCAATCTAACTAAAGGGTTAGAACGTCACGTTTGGAGCAGCGACACCCGGGCGGAGCAGCGAGGAGCGAACAGCTGACGCCGCGGCGAAGGCGTCACATCAGCAGACGATGTTATATTATTTATGTTTACTGTTTTTTTTTCAGATGTGTGTCTGTCTGAGGACAGAGTGCAAGTGAATATATAATTACACATAAACACTAGTGTATCGTGTGCTTATGTGTTTATGCAGACATTCAACAGGAATTAATGTGCAATATGTATAGATGATATTCATCTCAGGAGCACCTATTCATATGATCTAATAAGAAAGCAAGCAGCCAGCTAGTAAGTTTTGCCACCAGGGCTACCGCCATGTATCTGACCCACATGTGGAGTATTTTTATTAGTTTAGATTTCAGAGGGAAAAAATTGGATCAGAATTCGTCTGATTTTTCACAGCTATCATATTATCAGATACTTGCACCAACCAATTATGACGTTTTTCGATCGCTGAAAAATGCTTTGACAGGGAAAAAACAGTCTCTAATTAAGACTAGATTAACCAGTTCGTCGGAAATGTATTACATCAAATTAAAATTTGACTCAACATTTATCGAACAGCTGCCCGATAAGAGGAAATTATTCATTTCAAATAATGGTGAAGATATCTGACTCTTCATTCTATACTTAACTTTTACAAGAGCTGGATCAGGCTAAAAAAATGGTGTCCTGTTGTCATATCTGGGCAGCCTTGATAGAGTTCAAAAGCGTTTGCGAGCTCGAATTAGTGACGAATTATTCTCCGTACTTCAACCACTCTCCCAGAAGGGAGATGTGGCATGCCTCTCGCTGATCAACCGCTGCTTTTCTGGAAAGTGCTTGGACGAACTCCATTCCCTGGTCCCGCTAACGTAAATCTTCACGACAAGAACACGCCATGATACTTACATAGTAGCAAACAACGCAAATTCCCTCCGCAATCCATCGGTGAGCAACACGTTCCACTCGAGCAGATTCTCATTGTGAACCATTGTCCTGCGGAACAGTCTACCAACGCTACAATCTAAACTTGTTCAACGATAGGGTTAAACGTTATCTTACACTCCTATACACATAAATGGTCTCCCAACGTAACACTCTACCTCGAGTGGCCCCGGGGCTTTGTTAAGAGTGAACTTTACATTAAAAAAAAAAAATGAAATTAACAACAATCAACATACATAGTGAAGTTCTACTAAAGCCAGTTATCATTAATTTCACTGAATAAAAGCAGGAATAGCAACTCAAACGCGTGTACCCACTAAATATGTGGGAAGAATGAGGGCAAGAGTGATATGGGAACCATCTACATTACGAACCTTCAAACAAGAACCCGCCATACCACTTACATAGTAGCAAACCATCCACATTTCCACCATATTTCATCGTGAGAAAGTTCCACTCGTGCAGCTTCGTCCCGCTGAACACTGCTTGGTGGAACCAACCCCCAACAGGATGTTTTCCCGATCACTACAATCTTAACTTGTTCAAAGCTAGGGTTAATCCGTATCCCCCGTCATATATACACACAAATGACCTTCTAACGTAAGCCTCGCTTTGAGTGGTTCCCAGGCCTTGTAATGTGTGACCCTAACTGCAAAATGTAAAGATATCATTGAAAATAAATATTGTACTTTACTTTTTTAAGTATAAATTTCATATACATATACAAAACTTATTCATTACTCAAACTAATATGAGAAACATCGAAGTTATTAAAACAATTATATTCCCATATCTAAGAACCTGTGTCATAGATTTGGGTGTTTATTGTTAAAGTCAGCATATTTCACCATGTATACACTTGGGCCATCATCAGTTGTCTGCTATATTAGTTCAATTTCTCGGAATTTCCAATAGAAACTTTCCTTCAATCCACGGAGATACAGTTTTCAATTAGCTATCCATGGTAGAGGAAGATAATTCATATTACATCTTAATTAGTTCTTAATTGAAACAGATTACGTTTCCTAACACAAAGATTAGCAAACCTCACTGCTTGATAAAGAGCAATATACTTAATCAACGCTTAAGGGAACAGTTAAAATGTTGCGATTATAACGATCAATTCCCAGACTCGAGTTAGAAGAAATGCTGTCTTGTAATGGAATCTAGAATTGATAGGAACTTGTTTGAATAATGCACAAAATAAATTCTCTGGTGTCTGAAAAGATTTAAAATTGGCAAATCGATAAATTTAATATTCATAAATTGTAGACATGTATTTTATATTTCGTTTTGAAATCGCCTATTTTAAATATATTCATTTAAAAAAAAAAAAGAATGCAGATCAAGAGTACATGCTAATTACTGTTGAGAGTTGATAATTGACTCTACGCACACACGTAACATTATTTATATGGAATTAAATATTAGGGAAACAGAGAGAAAAGGGTTACTTTTACCTAGGATTAGAAACAGTTCGAATTTCTAGAGTACTTAACCAGGAAGAGAGCATAAAAAAATTGACATTCACAGGTCATTTTGAAGGACAGGTAAGCAGATGAAGGCAGTGCATAACTTATTTAACGAGCTTGCTTAAAAGGCCACCAGAACAGGATTTAGATATTAATGTTTATAACATTTAACATTCTTTAAAGTGCCGGCGAAGTTTTAAATAATTTTTAAATTCAATATCTGTGTATTAAGAGGATGATGTTTAATAAGGTGTTTAATTATTATTCTACTTTCGACCAGAATTTTTTTTAATTATTTCATTCTATGCAAAGCCGTAAAGCCTACAAGACACAAGTATTTACTGTGTGCGAAAGAATAAGGAAAAAAATGAGACACTATTAAGGCCGAGAACAACAGAAGAAGAGTAATCCAGATGATTAGAAAGTATAAAGCCGGAAAATGCTATCAGGAAGATCTCTGTGGGAAATTAAAAACAAAGAAGACACAAATATAACAACCGGGTGGATACCTACATTGGTACAAAATGAGATACAGTGGCCGTTCAAAACAAATTTAATTTTACGATTTGGTAAGAAATCAGTTTAAAAATTCGTCCAGGAATACCATAACTTTTCAGAATGTGAAAAAGACTGATAGGCCAAACTCTGTCGAACGATTTCGAGATTTCCAAAGCCTCAATATTCCAAGTTTCAGCATTCTTACCTAAGGCTTGATAGACTCTTTCGAAAATAATCGCTAATACATCAACAGTTTACATACAGACGCGAAAGCCATATTGTCTGAAAGAAGGCCCTACGATGTGATATGCTTAAATCAGATTTGATTAGGTTTCACGTATTTAGCCGAAAAGAGGTAGAAGATCAGGCAGTTTACTTGAGGTATTTAATTTTAATTTCTACTGCATTTTCATCGAATCTCTCCAAACATCAGTAAGTAAAAGTTTGTCGAAATATTAATAACTGATATTTCCTTTTGTTAAATGTACAGCAGGGTTGTTTTGATATATAGACCTAAATTATGATGGTTCATTCATACAGCTATTTGTAGTTTTCATAATCAAGGAATATTGAATAAAACAAGGAATCTTGAATATTGCGTAAGGAGAATTCTCCAAGAGAGGACCCAAGTTAAAATTTGAAACACAAGAACAATCTCAATCACAAATCGACACTACATGTTAACTGGATAAACCATGAAGTTAAACGAAAAACACTCGCAAACACGCACACGGATACGAATACACGAATCGCTCACACATACACACACATACATACACACACACACACATACACATTAGGTTAGGCACGTCAGCGTAAATGAAGGTTCCGTATAGGATGCAGGTTCGAATCCTGTCAACGGACGAATATTTTCTATGAAAATTTCTCGGACATTCAGGCCGGTAAATGTTATTTAATACTGTTTATTATAAACAGAGCATTTACTTAAATACTCGTATCTATAAAAAAGAACGTTAAACATTAAAAAAATGTCTTTAATAAATAAATTGTCGGACTTTGTCCATTTTTAATATATATATATATATATATATATATATATATATATATAAATAATATATAAATATATAAAAATGTCTTAAAATAAAAAATGTATTTTTAAATATATATATATATATATATATATATATATATATATATATATAGTGAGCGAGTGAGAGACGAGTGTGTGTGTGTGTAGATATGTCATGCGATGATAGAAATCAATTCATAATAGTAATTAATACTGAGTTTAATATTTCAGCTCGTTAAGTTAGACTTTGTTATTGTGAAAAGAAAATTAATTGCTGAAAACTTAGTTGCTGGGCGAAAAATGTCAGTCTAGAAATTTCTGCAGTAAAAATTCTTTCAAAATGTAATCATATGGACAAATTCTGTCTATGAGTTTTTATTATAACTTTCAAATTTCTGAATAAGTTTTGATGTGTTATCCGGAAACTTGCAATAGCTGACGTTAAAGTTTCATTTTTTATTATTATTTTCGAGTACTTTTGAATGTTGTTCTATTAGTTTTCAAGGATTGATCTTTGTGTAGTTACGCAACTAGATCTTAATTCCTGTATTCTCATGTTTCTTGGAACCAGTTTCAATTCACTCAATGTGACGCTATATATATATATATATATATATATATATATATATATATATACGAATTGCTCTCAATGATTCCTTTAAATCTGGAGCATAATAATAAACATTTTCCTCTTTTAACTTACTACAGATTTTTTGTTTTCATTCGAAACCTCAGACCTTTCTCGAAAAAATAAGATGGAAACCATTTTGTACAATGTTTCCTTTGGGAATGGAGTTTCACACTTGTTTTATCCTAGACGTCACACACACACAAACACACACACACACACACACACACACACACACATATATATATATATATATATATATATATATATATATATATATATATATATATATATATGAAAAAATTCTCAGAGTTAACCTGTAGAAAAAAACAACATTTATAAATGTAAAAGACAATAGGAAAACTGTAATAGTTGCCGACGCTTGTCGTCGGTGATGTGAACTTTTTCAAGGCAAAACGAAATGAATTTATTCAACACATTCAAAAACCTACAATACCCCTATCATTTCATCCACAACGCAAGAAGGAAGGCATACAAAATATACAACCGAAACAAAAATAACATAATCCGCAATAATAAATTACATGAAAACAGATACATAATACTACCGACCAACTATCCTATCCTATCTAAATAATTTTAACATAGTCACAAACACTTGGAAAACCATTATGGATATACTCAGATCCTCAAACACTAATAGAATTATATTTCTGAAGCAGGCATTTATAAAATAAAATGCCAAAATTGTTCCTCCCAATATATTGGGGAAACAAGTAGAAATTTAAAAAAAACACATTTATAAGCACAAAAGAGACCTCACAAAAAACAACTTAGCTAATTCACTAGTCATTCATAGAAATAATTTCAACCACAATTTTGATTTTAAAAATGCTACACTCATAAAAAAAGAAAATTCTCGAGTATGCCGCCATCGAATATTACCCAAATATTAATCTACGCCCAGTCTTTTTCCCTATTTCAACTTCTTAACAGAATTACTACTCCTCCCAAACAAACGTACAGAACAGTATCAAGAAATTAAAAAAAAATATGATGAATCCGTAAACATAACAATAAAAACAATATTTTTACACGTGACAGTACTTGTCGTAATTTTCAGTTAACAGCATGAAAATAGTGTTCTCTAAATTCTTCCTGTTGCTAAGGACCTTTTGTTTTGTTATTATTAGTTACTTTGATTAATAAATTCTTTTCGTTTTGCCTTGAAAAATTCCACATCGGAGAAACGCGTCGGACATTTACAGTTTTCATATTGTCTTTATACATACATACATATATATATATATATATATATATATATATATATATATATATATATATATATATATATATATATATACAATGAAATAATCACGCATAGAATCAAGCAGCAATATTAATGCTACTGTTGGCAATATCCCATCGCTAGTAGAATATAATATATGCATTAAAATGCTGTTAATCCATAGAATGATGTGATCCTCATTTATAAAACTGTTGTCGGTTTTTTGTATGTGTGATTATTTCTTTTTATATAAATTATATGCTGCCTATTGTTTTATGTTTATAAAAAACTATCGATCCGCAGTACAAAAAAATTCCTTAAAAAAATCTACTAAGACATGACACTATATTAATTGAACTATATACTTAGTTCATGACATATTAACTGAAAACACTTGTAAAAATACAATTCGTGGATTTACCACATCACACAAAAAGTTCAAATAAAAATTCTCACTTAAAATTTTGAAAAACTTAGCGTTGCGTCTTTGCACGTTCCGATATTGTACACAACCGTCAATAATAGCATATACTCAAAAAAAAAAAAAAAAAAAAAAAACATCTTTCGGTCTACAAACAATTATTTCGTCTCGAAATTTTAATTTTAAAAGGAAAAAATAGGCCTGAGGATGAATAAAGGGTTATTCGAAAGTACTTGCATTTTAAAATGTAAACTGTAAACAACAGACAACAGTTTTACAAATGAGGATCACATCATTCTATGGATTAACAGTATTTTAATGCATGCATACATTATACATTACTAGCGATGGGATATCGCCAATAACAGCATGAATATTGCTGATTGAATCTATGCGTGATTATTTCTTTGCATATAAATATATGCCTAATATATTTATATATATATATATATATATATATATATATATATATATATATATATATATATATATATATATATATGATGGTCTTCTGGATACGCGATCAATGACATTTGAGGAGAGTTTTCAGTAGTATCTCCTCCTTTGGAGAACCATGGCGAAAGTTGCTTACGCAAGAGGAATTTTGGTGTTCTTTCGACCAATAAACGCTTAACATAAACTGCCAACCGACGTCCAGATTCTATTAAAATGTCTCTATTCACCAGATTTGGCACTTGGTAAAAAGATTACTATATTTCTCTCCCTCTCTCTCTCAATCTCTGAGTATTAAACACCCCCGAATATATATATATATATATATATATATATGTGTGTGTGTGTGTGTGTGTGTGTTCGAAATAGACACGTTGTTTCTTATTTTAAACAGGGTGTATTATGTCGGTCTGTGTACTGGATAAATATTTAATGAGAAAATGGTCTCTGCGGCATTGTAAGTACCTGCGCCTCTTTGGAAGGAGAAATCAATTTGCTTTAGCGAGCCTCACAACCAAGCAATATTTTATTTACCCTTTGAAGGAATGCACCTTTCCTCGTTCAATTTTTGTTCTCTGAAGCCCACATCTGACTAGATTCTTATTCGAAAAGTATAAAAAGCATTTTTCAGAAGAATAAATATATATCTTTAATCCGACGTTTTGCTAACTCTGGCTTCCTCAGGTTAGAATGAAAGAAAGACAAAGCTGTATTTGAGGAAAAATATCATCGGACATCATTTGAGGATAATTTGGAACCATAAATCAAATTAAATTTCATTACATTATCATTTCAATTATGTATTACATCTATTGACCTTCAGCCTCGAGACACAATTCAGAAAAAATAGGTTTTTACGTTTCAAGCTCCAAAAGTTTGATGAATGAAACACCGCACAGATTGTTTGAAAGCGACCAAAAAAGATGGTAGTCTGAAGGCGTTTAATCAGCAGTATATTATATACATCTCATTCCAGCTATTTAATTGCATGGTTGGTCATGTTAGCGCCGCAAGGACGAATAATGTCGTATTGAATAATCCCACTCTATCAGAGGTCAGGTCTTTTAGGCTGAATCGTATCTTTGAGTCTGCACATTTGTTCGATATACAGCTTAGCATTGTCGATTTGGGTGTTTTGACGTATTTCATATCATTCTGTCGCTCCGTACACAGCAAAAATGTCCCGAGCATCTTTGGCAGCATTGTGACCTTGACTAGAAGTAGAGACAAGTTCCCCATTCTTGTCTTCTTGGCATTCCATCCAAATGGGTGTCTAATTTGAAGTAAGTTTTTAATAAAGTTATACAAAGGTTTCACGGGGTGGAGGGAAGGGAAATAGAGTTACTAAGAAAAAAAAAGTACTTAGAAAAGTTATTCTTCAGGTTCATTCGCAGAATATATTAAAAAAAATCAGACTTGGGTATGGTAAGAATCCATTCCTTGCCGCTATTTTCGGGTTAAATATTGGGACTTTTATCTGGATAAATCATTGTTATTTTCAAAAATGTTAATGAAAGATATTCACTCGCTAAACATTCTGACAATTCAAAAGGTATTTGGCTTTACCTTTAAGGTATGCTACATTTATGGGTTAAAGAAATTAATATCTTGGGATAGAGCGTATATAAATATGAATAGAAAAGTAGACATTGAAGTCAGCACCCACAGATATCATTCAGTCCATACATTATATATATATATATATATATATATATATATATATATATATATATATATATATATATATATGAAGAAATATAGTCTTAAGGTGTGAATATATTTATGGGATAAAGTGCTCAATATGAGAGATAGAGCAGTGTTTAAATATAAAAGTGAAATAGTTTGTCATGATAGTCTGTTTCATGCTATATCGTGGCCTGACGGTTGCATATAGTATGAAACAGATTGTCGCCTCTAAGTGTTGACTTTATGTTCACGTTTATTTATATATATATATATATATATATATATATATATATATATATATATATATATATAGAGAGAGAGAGAGAGAGAGAGAGAGAGAGAGAAAGGGGAGATTGATTGATAGATAGATAGATATGACAAAAAATATAGTTTTACGTTATACTATATTAATGGGCTAACGTGATCGATATGAGGGATAGAGCGAGTGTAATTATAAGAGTGGACATTGGAGTCAACAAGCAGAAGCGATAGTCTGTTTCATGCCTGATTGTTTAAAAGCATAAATATAGCATTCCTTTAAACTATATTTTATCATATTTAGCTCCTGATAAACAGTTGAGCACTTTTTCACATTTTTACCATATTTAGTTCATGAGAAACAGTAGAGACTACTATGCACACACACAGACACACACACACACATATATATATATATATATATATATATATATATATATATATATATATATATATATATATATATATATATGTGTGTGTGTGTGTGTGTATGTGATGTGTGTGTTGTGATGATAGGAGTAGGATGATTTCGCAGAATATAATGCTGTCAATATACCTAAAAAAAGAGTGTAGATATTCCAATCTGCAACCATTCTCATAATTCCCGCCAGTCTCTTATAATCTAAATGGATACAGATGAAAAGCGGTCGAATATTTGCCATATAATTTGGCCCGTACACTTATACACGTTGGTGTCTATTTCCCATGATTAGCTATGAAAGTAGGCGACTATATTGTTTGTTTAAGGCGAGGAAAAGGTGTTTATTAAGAGGTATTTGCCCGTTTCTAATTCGATGGCAGCAGGCCTAATTACTGTCTTATTGGTACGACGAGATGGAATACAAGGGTATGATCCATGTGAGTCAATATAAAACTGGTACACTCGTCGAGAAAATAATAAGTAGGTTAGAAAAGAAGGAAAACGGTTATTGGAGATTGCGAAGAAAGGATAACAAATATTTGCAAGGAAACATTAACGAGGAGAAATAGATGTAAGTAATTTAAAAAAAAAAGCAGAAAGGAAAATGAAAAATAATATAAAAGCTTTAACCAACCTACAAAATACATTGGAGAAGACTAGAAAAATAGAACGGCTCATAGCCTCATCACATTAAAACATGGTTCTCATACGATACTCTTAGATAAGCACCATCGCACCTGATCAGTAAATAGATGGGTGACCGCTTAGCAATGTCAGATGCTGTAAGGTTGGATGTGTGGGTGGTGTAATGGATAATGTCACTGAAGCTTTAATCGGAGACGCCATTTTCAATACAAGTTTGTTTATTTATGTTCACTTAGGCGTAAATAACATTGGGAAAGGTATCGATCCTCCTCTTATTTCAAGTTTCATCTACTCTATTTATTGATTATATTATTTATTGGAATGATTGGCAGAACATGGCATAATTGCCAATTGATACAAACTTTATAAAATGAGAACTAATAAAGATTTCCTCATAGTTGTTACACATATTTTAATAACTTAGTGAATGTTCATAGATAAAATATATATTTATTACTTCATAAAATACATATAACGTCATCCACAGACAGACTGTTTCGCAGCTCATCAGTGTGGCTAGACATCCGGTTGCCTCTAGCTAGGATCGAAACCCGACTGAATTGGTGTCGGCCGGAGATTTTAATCATTAAGCCGTCGGAGTGAATTTTTTAGCGTATTTATTTTTAGAAACACGCCCAGTGACCGACAGTGATTCAATTCGCATCTGCGAAGAGTCTCGCTATATAGCTATAATAGTCACTGTTTTCAAACCCACACCTCGTCCCCAGAGAGTTCAACTGAAATATATATATATATATATATATATATATATATATATATATATATATATATATATATATATATATTACTTTATAAAATGAAATATATATTTATTACTTACAAAAATAAAATATATATTTATCTCTATCTATAAAAGGCAGGATGTGTGTGTAACGAATACACGGTCGCAATTTTCGAAAAAAGTTAGCGGGAAGGCCAAGACCGACTTTGCATTTCCCAACTCCCATCAATAGTGGAAATAGTCGATTATTTCATGCTTCTACAGCAGTTTTCTTGTATTTTGTGGCAATTTTCTACTGGCAGGATTGAAAGCCTATAGCTGGATGCCACGAATAGGAAGGAAGATTCTATTGGCCAGCGTGAGAGCCAACAGCTGACTGACACCACTAACATGCTAGCATGCACAAAAAATCGATAGCTGCATTCGTCACAAGTGGGAAAAATTTAAATCTGCATGGTACTTTACTCCAATTGGCTCATTCGCTTGCTTAAACTAAACATTGATTCTGATTCCGCAGAACTGGGTTGGGTGTGAAAAATTATTTGTTTTAACGTTCTTTTTTCATTCGGTTTTTCCAGTTACGAGTCCTTTTTTTAAAGCTGATCGTTTTGTGTTCATTTTGTTTAGTTCTTTTTTCGTAACAGCAAAGGGAACTCCTTCATTCTAGCGTATTGTTTTAAGAATGCAAACAAATGCCAATCAGCCGGAGTGCTCTATTCATCTTACTAAAGAGCTTTGCATTAACGCAGGTGGCTGTTGTTCATAGAATTATCTTATCACGCAACAGTGCTCAATTGAAAAATATTTTCAAGAGCTATGTGTGTTTGTCTAAGGGAATTATTCTACTTTCGCTGTTGTTGCGATAATGAAAAATAGGTTACGTTGAATGTTATTAATCTTATAAAGATGAAGTGACATCTCTTATGAGCATAATTACAAAATTAATAAATTGAAATATATGATTTTAAAATATGCATGAGCAATATTAAGCATGAATTTTTAATTTAAAACTCTTAACATCATGGCTGTACGTAAGGTATTGAACATTTTGCTAAACATAGACACTTTTCTTATCAAATAAATAAAAAACATTAAGCAATATAAATGACACAAAATATTTTTCTACGGCTTATCTCCCCTTTGCAGTTTATTTACAGCCAGAAAATAGTTTTATATTGTAAAAGTTTTTCGAGATTATAATGGTTAATTGATAGAAATTTTATTAATTAACCCATACCTGGAGAAGAGGAGGACGATTCTTACATTGCACAAAGGTATTTGCGCGTAATGAATAAAACGAACCCAACTGAAATTGAACTCGATTCTCCGGTTAAGAATTCCAAGTTATCACCTACACAATACAAGTTTACACCATCTAGTATTGCTAAACAGGTCACACATCTAGTTACTGACCCGACCCGATGTTGCTTAACTTTTATGATCATATGGGATCCGCTTTTTCAACGTGATGTGATTGTAAGCTTGCACAGGATGAGTAATGAGATTGACACAGTATCTGCTTTTTTGACAGTGGTCCGAAAAAATGGCCTCTTCTAGTTTTTATTAGAAGATACAGGATATAGGTTGCCATATAACATTGCTCTGGGAGTATACAGTCGATTGGAATTAATTTTAGCTCGTCGTCGATGTCTGAGTTACACACCATATAATCTCTTTTCAAGCTTGGTTGATATATACCCGTGTTCCATAGTCATAAAAAGGGCATTGGCTCGAATGGGGCATTAAATATTTCTATTTTAAGCTCAGCTCCAAGGTCAGAAAACTGGATTTTATGCATCTCTTTTACGGCAATTCAAGACATATTTATTTTTCATATTAATAAAAATTATATTTTTTGGATTTAGTATTAGTACGTTCAAAAATTTACTTTTGTTCTGATATTGATTTTATCAGATTATGAAAAAATTCTGTCTGCTTATGCTGAAGGTATCTTTAAGAGAGATTAAATTTAACTAATAATTTTTTTTTTTGAATTGATCACTTTTGATTTCTCCATCTACCAGTAAACAACTTGTCATGAAAATCTTTATTTTAAAGAACAGAAGATAAGATTCAAGGAACAAATTAATATCCATTTCCTATACATATGAAGACATTTTCAAGTTCAAGAATAATTTCAGCCACCGGAAGTAATCTGATGAAAATGATGAGGAAATCTTTGATTTGAATTCTATCTTAAAAACTAAAGATGGCGATAAGCCATTTCATAAAAATGTGTCATGCGTGTATAAAATGAGATTTTTTTTTCGAAAAATAAAAAACAAATGTTTGTTTAGACAAATAATCTCACACTGTTCACTAAATTTTCCGCAAACTGTCAGAATATCACTTCAGGATTCGTCAGGTTTATAATTAAAAATGTGAAAAAGGAAATCATATTTTCTCCAGAATATGACGACAGAAAAAATGGTTGTCAATATACCAAGTGATTCCCATCATTTAGTAGAAGATCGATAGAGAGACGAAGGAATTACACTACCAATAAACGTTGGCCCTTTCAATCTATATAAAATCTATTTCAACACTACCATCGTTTTATATCAAGGTAGAAACCACATGTTAATGAGATCTACTATAGTAACCTGTGTTACACACCTGCCGGAATATATAGTCCACTTCAGTAAACTCACTCTCTTTCGGTACTCCCAGTTATCAGGTATTCGCCTCATGTTGCGTTGTGTTGCACTTTAGTTTATTGTGTTCTATCGGCAATTCCTCAGCACCCAACGCTGCCTCCGAATGAATTCGTTTATTTTTCCAGGTTTATTTCTGGTGAGCGGACATAATAATCGTAGCATGGGCTCAGGGACGAAGTGAGAAGGAGGAGATCGACAGGAAATATCTCAATAGGTCGGTCAGAGAATTGGTTTCAAATCACAGTCTTGCCTTTATCAAAGAATCAAAGAGCGGGGAGCATCGTCAGCGTTCTGTTTCTGACTGCTTTTCCATGTCTATTGTTTATATATTAAATAAGAAATTCCATCGCTGGAATGATTCTTCAAACACGGGTTGCATAACATCCCTTCGTATTACTGAGGATTAAAGTTCTAACCTTTGCAATAAGATTTGCTATTTTGGAAGCGCCTATGAATTCTTTAAGACCCAGAGAGGGTAATGTGCGAATTTCTCTGCCATGTTATGTTATTATAGATTAACTGAACAGTTGTAGAGAAAACATCAACAATATAAATATATTCAACTGACAGTACAAGATTTGAAAGATGAATATATTTCCTTATATCAGGGTGAACCAGGGAAAAACGAGAGGTTTTCCAAATCTTTTCAAAACCTTCCGATCAGAGGCCTTGCTGCTGGATATAGTTTATCGCCTTACCGGGAACGACCTACAGAATTAGCACCGGAGTCTAGAGAAAATAGATACCATCGGCAAATACATAAATAAGAGTTAAATATATCCTGTAGATATGTTAGTTCTTTTGAAAGACGACTGATAGTGGAAACTGTGCTCTTTTATATCACATGTAAACGTTGGAGATACTGATGTTTGAAACATGAGATTTTGTAGATAACGAATTTAAAAAGAAATGACGACTTTAGATTCTAACTGAACTATATAGAAGCCTACAAGAATCATTTATAGCAATGGTTGTCGTTGCGTGAAATTATATCGTTACTTACGTGAAAATTTAAGTTCAAGAAAAGCGCGGGAGATTTTTGTTCTCTATGTTATGTGACCAAATAATCGCATTGCTGGCGGAAGACCAAGGATATTTATGGTCAACGAACAAATATGGGTCATTTTATGATGCGGAAAATATTTAGCGTGACTTTCAACAAATTCCCATCGTGACTCTAAAACCCATCTTAAGTCTTGTTGGCAAACTGTATTGATTGAACAATTGATTCTGATTTTGTTTTTCTTTATCTAGGCATCTATTTCTCTTTCGAGATTGTATCTGTTACAGTGGACTTAAACATATCGTAGTCCGCAGACCATATTGTATATTTTTAAAAAAGAACATGTCGGTTTGATAAATGAATGAATAAAATTTAAATGAATGAATAAATTATATATCGATCCTTTGTAAATGTAAAAAAAAAATATAGATGTGGAGGTAGAAAACAAAAGACAATTGTGGCAATTACCTCTGAATTAGACGAGGGGAAGACTGGATTTGACTAACAGGCCTTAATAGGGAAACCTTGATCTAGTTAATAAATTGGGTAACATATGTTACGAACATATTTAATTATATAACTACTTGTCAATCCGAATAAGCGAAAACTGTGAAATTTTTCAGTTGGATGGAAATTTATTGATTGAAGCTTATAGATGAAGCGATATATACGGGAGTAGGTTGACTCGTTAATCCAATGATAGTTTCCAGCTAGCTATATTGACATGCCAAGAAGAAAATATATTTTATGTATATCTGTCAATGAAATAGAATAAAGTCTCATCATTGATGGCCATAATTTGTTTTACGGGAATACATACATATATGCATACACAAAAGCTAAGAATAAATGCTGGTATTCAGAACAACACACAAATAAAATACAACTTAAACGGTTAAAACGAAAACTAACAACAACAAAATATTAAGCACCTTGAAAATGGCACAAAAACCCCAAGACAATGAAAATTATGGAAATTTTCCGTACGCCATTATTCCTACAAAACGTAAAACATAATGATTTTGGAGAAACTAAATAAAAATTAATTAAAACTTCTTTGTTTGCGATAGACAATGAAAGATATTTAAAAGTAATGTTGTTGCGTTAAATATATATATATATATATATATATATATATATATATATATATATATATATATATATATATATATATATATATATATATATATATAAGTGTGTGTGTGAAAAAATAAAGTATAAATAAACTATATCTATAAGAACTATAAATATGGAGATACATTATCAAGGTAAATGTAAAGATTTTATAAAACTTATCGGTATTTTTACTTCTGTTTATGAAAATATAAATAAAATCCATACATTAGCACACACACATACATATATATATATATATATACATATATATATATTAACGCACAAGGAAAAGCAAGGCTCGAAGCCCTTTGGTAGAATGAGATAACCGATAAAAATGCTTACCTCCTTAATTGTGAATCATTTGCAATTGATTTATACAATATCCAAATGTACACATGACCGATCACGTTTCCTATTTGTTTTTTATCTTAGCATTGAAGATCCGTTTAGGTGAAAATAGGCAGGTTTGCCTGGCACCTTAAGATATATATATATATATATATATATATATATATATATATATATATATATATATATATATATATATATATATAAAGAAATATAGTCTTAAAGGTGTGCTATGTTTATGGGATAAAGTGCTCAATATCAGAGATAGAGCGTGTGTAAATATAAAAGTGAATATAGAAGTCAACACTTAGAGGCGACAGTCTGTTTCATGCTATATGCAATCGTCAGGCCACATATGCTGTTATTTTTCTCGGCTATTTATATATATATACGGGTTAGTGGTGCATTGTGGGTATTCTATTATGGCGGTTATTTTTACCGGAAGTCGCTTTGTTTATTTATTTTGGGTCAAATTATATTGCTCGTTTTATTTTTTCATTTTTATTTTTTTCTTTATTTATTTATTTATTAACGTAGTAAAAATTTGTTTTATATCACGTATTTAACAGTTTTGTTTTGGTTTGAGAATTTAATTAAAGCTATTTGTTCAATTTTGGGGTTGGTTGCTGTAGTTCATTCTAACTATTATTTTTTTGGCGGGGAACAGTTTTTTAATTTGGGATTGGTTTGTCTATTTATTTACTTGGATGAATTTAGGTCAATTTATTTGTATATTTTCTTTTTTGGTTTTCGGTTTTTTAAGCAACAAATTTATATATATATATTATATATATATATATATATATATATATATATATATATATATATCGGAAATATGCGTGTCTAAATTAAGATTTATGTAAATCTTCAAGCACAGTTATGTTTAGTTTATTTTGTGTAGATTTTTAGTTTATTATTAGGTACAACTCCCTACCCACTCATTCTTCATGATTAGATTTTTATGTAGTAATTATTTTCTTTAAAATGTTTATGGCATGGGGTGCGTTTTGTAGGTCCCCCTTGAGAGGATGCGGTATTATGGTGCATGGAGGATTGAGTGGTGACGAGCGAGTTTTTATGGTGAATGTGGAAATTGTAATGAGTGAATGGGTCGTGAATCAGATTAGCTAGGTATAGGATAGTTAGTGCCGACCGGCCTCAACCCGTCCCCATTTCAGGCCATGTGCCACCATTGTATTTTTTGATACATTAAATTTATTTTTATTTTTTTATTAATCAAAATGGATAGCTAATTTGTGTATTCCTCCTCATTATACTGCTTTCTCAGTGATGACAGTAGGCCTCTTGGGTAAACGATGAAACTCCAAGACAGAGAGAATTAACGGTGGTCTTGAGGTGGAACGACGACGTCAAAACTTTAATCACCGTCAGTAACCATTTCTTTCTTTCAGCTTCGTACTAGTTTGAATATCTTTCACTGTAATTCCACGTAGCTTCAGATTTCAATATTTTGGTAGGCGGTCTTGATGGTCCTCGTTTCGATGGTAATTGTGGCGATCCTCCACTTGAATTGTACCGATAGAGATTATATTTCTCTTTGTCTCATCACTCTGACACACTAGACACTTAAATGTCTCTTACCTTGTTTAAGGATTTACCTGCATCGCTTAGTGATTTGATTGAAATCTCTAGCCAACTATTCAGAATTATCAGCTTGGTTTGGTAGAATTAATTTAATTCATTATCCAGTTTTTGTAAAAAAAAATTTTTACTCGGGTACGGAGCATATACTTTTAAAATCTATACTACCTAAACTATGCTAAGAGACACAGATGTTTATTAAGGAAATTTAACTTAAATCTTGTTAAAAAAAAACAAAAAACAAAAAAACAAACAAAAAACTAATATATCATTATCTTATATCCGCATGGAATCAACATATTTTAATTACTCCTTAAAAAATATACCAAAATCAAGCCTTCATGATTACAAAATCAAACTCACAAGAATAGAACACTTAATAAAACGTTTAAGATGGAAAGTATTTGTAAATTTGTAATAATTAAATTAAATGATTGAACGCCTATATTTAATAGTCCTAGAATACAAATATATTATCATATATTTATATTTGAATAAAAAAAACTATATAAGTATATAATAGTATATATTAAATTATGTATATGTAAATCTTTTTTATAATATATCGTATCAGTTTGATGAAGGTAACATCAATAAACAATTTTTTTTATCTTATTCCTATTAATGCTCTATCTTTGATATCAAGCACTTTATGGTAAAGACTACTTGCCTTAAATGTCTTTTCACTCAATATCCCATTGACTGTCAGCATTTTTGGCTTAATATGGATATCAGCTTGGAGTGAGAACTCGGAGAGACGAGTTCGAATTCCAGTCGAGTTCGTTAGAATAACTTACGCACAAATACACTTGGGAAAGTTATGAATCCATCTCTTCTCTCCCGCCCCCACAAAGCTATGGTTTGAATAGCAGAGCAGACTGGTTTCTTTAGCCTTGGTTGGCAACGAGTCTACCGCAGAAAAGAAGTGGCAAACTAGCGCGGAAAAATCTGCCTCGTCAGTCATGTATCGAAAGATACATGATCGCGCATGTGTGTATCACGTATGGGACTTAACTGACTGACTGACTATCATTGATATCACTATTACCTCAGCTCCTGAAAAACTTTTCTCAGTTGAGCATTTTGCAGCTTTTTTCGTTTTTGTTTGATTACATTTTCACAGCATCCAGTTCAGGTAACATATTAAAAAAAAAAACTTAAAAAAAAATATATCAATATCTTATATCCGCATGGAGTCAACACAATGTAATTACTCCTTGAAAAAATATACCAAAATCAAGTCTTCATGATTACAAAATCAAACTCACAAGAATAGAACACTTAATAAAACGTCTAAGATGGAAAGTATTTTATTTCCTCAACAAAAACGATGACAAAAGTGACAACCACAACAATACCGATAATACCAATAACATTAACATTTTTGAATTGACATAAATGAAATGCTCATCACAGCAAAAGGGCATCAAGCTTCTCAAAATGACTTAAAAAGCATCATCGAACACTTGGAAATAAGAAAATTCAAGAAATCATCTCCCGAAACAAACTTGATCAAAAAATGATGAAAGAAAAATTATTTATAAAAGCAAAGAAATCCTGGATAATCTATAAAATGGAAACTAACAATTACGATAAACTATTTGACAAAGAAGTCATTAAATTAAAAAAAAAACCCTAATAACGAGACAGAAAGTGATATGAAGAAAGATGCTAAAACCTATTACTTTAATATATATAAAGACTATTTCATAATTAAGTATGCCAGCGGGAATGTATATATATATATATATATATATATATATATATATATATATATATATATATATATATGTGTGTGTGTGTGTGTGTGTGTGTGTGTGTGTGTGTGTACGTGCCTCTGTGTGTGCGTGTGTGCATTGATATAATAGGTAAGATTATTTAAATTGATGATCCAAAGGTCTTTAGTATTTTTGTTATTATTTTTAAAACCAGTGCTCCATACAAAAGTAGAGCTTAAATTTTAATTATTTTTTTTTTTAAAATATGATTCCATGACGACACAGAAATTACTGTTTTAAAACTGAAACTCGAGTGCCAAAGATTAATTTCAATAGTAAACCCTAACTCCAGAGAAGAGTTTCATTCTCAAGCGATGTTTGGAATAACTAACCGATAAGCTGGAAATGGAGGCGTCATCTGGATTTACTTTTTCATTCTCAAGGGATCTCTGATTTGATGAAAGTAGTAATGTTTATTATATATCAAGTTTTTGGAGTCGCGTAACGGTAGGGCAGGGAATATATTTCGGGCTACAATCTGTCTCTGTTTTTTTATTACAATTTTCTAAACCTTTCGCTCATTGATGTTCAAGCTACATTTTTTTGGTGTTTATTGATTTATTATTTTTGTTGTTGATCGTTTCTTAAAGGGGTGTTAAGATATGATTGCGTTGTATTTTTAAACCTATAGTTTTATACGTGTCTGAGATTAATTGAATTTGCTAATAGATTTTATATGGTATTATATAATTATTTACATTGTGGATTTAAAAAATATATATATTGGCATTTAATTTCTCTTGTGAGTTTGTTTTCCTCTATCTATTTATAAAATGCTTATTTTTTAAGGTGAATATTGGGTGGTGTCTGCAAAAATCCGTTATTTCATTTATTTTTGTTTTTAGAAACTTGATAATGTGTAGTTTTTCATGAACGCATAAAGGGCATGACAAAACTTAACTTATATATATATATGTTCGTAAATATATCGTGTATATATACATGACATGTTCTAAATGTTCTTCTTTTATTTAATATTTTCCATGTTACTGTTGGTGTTTTATATGTTTCTTTTAAATGACAAAATTTAAATGATTTGATAATTATGTTTTTTATAATCCTTTCTAGATTTTCAGTACAGGTATACATTAATTTTAGGGTAATTTATTAAAAATCTTGCTAATTTTACTATTATTAGGAAAATGTTTATCGATTAAAGCTAGGAATTTTTGTCCTAGCTTATTAGTAAACACTTGGTTAAATGGAGAAGGGCGGGGTGAACCAAATGATTTTTCTTTTACTGCTTTTCATCTGGTTTTCACTATTATTTTTTTATATAATTGATGTTAGGGTTTTTGTAGCTACTATATTTCGAGCTTGAATGTAAAAATTACGGTGTTTATAGAATATTTCTGCATTAGCGGAATTCAAACTAAATCTTTTCCCAATTGATGAGGGGCTTAATTATAGAGGGAGGATGATTTGGCAGGGAGTGTATATACAAAGGATCAGTATTAGGTTTTCTGAAAGCTGTTATTCATTAAGTCTAATGTTATGTCGAGGAATCTTAACCTTTTCAATTTGTGTTGACCGTAAAAACTAGCATTTTACTATAAATAGGTATTGCTGTTATTTTACTATAAAAATATATATTTCTACATTCATAGTGTTTTGCTTTATTCAAGGTTTTAGTATTTGCTAATAGCTGTTACTTCAAAAGGTGCTATCTCCCCGGGTCAGAGTTGACATGGGGACACCCGCAAGTAATAGGTCATTCCGCCTCTAC
>CAHIKZ030004213.1:1605000-1615000 GCA_903632075.3 Acanthosepion pharaonis
TCCGAACGACACTCATACTTACTCAGACATACATACACGACAATTTATGCAACATATATGAATCCAAAATTTACAGATTAATCAGTTTGTTTGACGATCGCAAATAGCGTGAAAATCAGTGTCTCAAACTCACACCAATCCAACTAAAATATATATATATATATATAAATATATATATATATATATATATATATATATATAGAGAGAGAGAGAGAGAGATAGAGATATATATAGAGATACTTACAGTTTAGAAGGATTTTACATGGCATTGGCTATCATGACTCTCCGCAGTCTTCATTATTTCTGATTTACCATATATTCAAGGGAAAGATAGAGGCGTGCTTTTCACGTTGCTTCCTCACGATCGTAAGTTATGAATTATTTTTCTCCTACACTGACTGACAGCCGACGTGGGGGGGCACAATCTACCCTGCTATTTAATCAATCAATAACGGCAACGATAAGACGTACCCATGTCTTCCACATTTTCACTTGTAGTTAGGTGTACGCAGCAGTCTTGGCGGAATTTGAACTCGAGTCTCTGATTTTACTTTCCACGACGATAACCATCGAACTAACTGAACATACTAAAAGTATTTACGTAAGAATGTACACGTCGTCAATAGTTTTACATTAGTGATTATGGAATTTCTGTGTTCTGGCAGCAACGTTTAATGCATTAAGCAGCTTTCTGGAGGATGGGTCTGCCAGACACTTGATCGACCGCATTACTTGTCGTTGACTTAACAACAAGGCATTGTCGTTGGAAAGATGAAAACCCAAAACACGCTTGGAGCATTTTATATATGTGCGCAGCATGATGGTCAGTCGATGTTATGGCTTATTTTTTTTTCTTTTTCCATTCGAATTTATGTTTAAGACAGAGGAAATTATTTCGTTAACTATAGCTCTGACACAAAGAAAAATGACGCACTTTTTGGCAGGTACAAAATAACCGATTTTATGTTTAACTGAACAAATGTAAATATTTCTTCTTTTTTTTAGAAATATATCAATTTAATATAATTTAAAATTCTTATTTATTTTATTTTATTTCGTTTATTGTATATGTTATGCTTATTATATTTATTTGATGTTATGTATGTAACTTTTATTATTATTTCTTTTAAGTTTTTACGAAGTTACGTAGTTTTTCTGTATTAGGATTTACTAGGATTTTGTACAACATAGTTGACAATTGTTTGACTTTGTCGGTTATACATAGTGATAGGCTCAAATTGATTAAATATACCATTTAACAAATAAACGAAGCCTCTACTCAAATAAGAGTATCTACTAAAATAACGTTTAACGATAAAGTCTGTCGAAAAAATAAATTAAAAATTCATTACTACTTTAGAAAATGCGAGATAGAACAGGGTAGAAAATTATTTGTCATCTACAAGTGGAAAGGGAAGCCTGGACAGTTCCTGTCTATATATGTAAACAACATTCTACCTTTGTCCCGATCTGGCCCTTGTAAAGGGAAGGAATATCAGGAGGAGTCAGGTAATTATTAAAGTGGTAGGGGGAACCAATCATATTTCCAGTATCTATAACGATGGGTCGTATGTACGAGTTCCACTTGAAATCTAGATTGACTTTAAGACCTAACAGGTACTCAAGGCGTCATCATTGATAGTTCAATCTCCGATCGGGGATTAGTGGGGATAAAAGAAAAAAAAAATTAAGTGCAACAAAGAACTGGGAATTTCGCTCACTTGTTTAAATTACTAGATGCATTTTTATTTATAATACTAGATTTTTCACCTTTTGTATTAAATGAATCTTTTAGTCTTTTTAAAATAATTGTAACGAACTTTGTATTAATTTAAAATACATTCTTTTTAATTGTACTTTATTTAGTTGGTAGCCAGTATTATGTCTCTAGTTTTATCCAGATAATATATATTTATTTATGGCATTAAATTGGAAATAATTTTAATATTATTATTCAATGTATTTATCTCAGTCATCTACATTTGGACAAACAAAACCACGAACATAATCTAAGTGTTCCTTAATAGAAGTTGATAATTATTTCGGATTCTAACTTTTTTTATTCATGGTATAAATAGACATTATAAGATTGTTTTAAACATTTCACCCTAAGTAATGCGGAAATGCCACTAGTACGCAAGGGTTTACAGGGAGTGAAATTGGAATAAAAGACTGAGTATAAGGAGAATTGAAGAAAGGACAAAAGATGGACGGGATTCAAGAAGATAAGAGATGCGAAAATATAAACTCTTGGAGTAGAAATGGCGGTTGCGTTTAGCTATTTCGCAACAAACGTGTGGAAGCTACATGCCAATCTATTAGCACGCTTAAAGTCCTGTCGTCGGAACAAGAAAAAAGATCGTCAGAACAGTTGCCATAAAACATAGAGAAGACAGTAGAAAGCAACGGCACGTCAGTGAGAAATTGTCTGAAGTCAAGATGCCAGGTCAGGATTGATTACATTACAAATCCTTCTTTGGGTTTTCTCAAGAACCCCGAGATGAATATCGGCATCATAATTTTTATTGGTTGATTTTCGACAGACATTTTGTTCTAGATCCCTGTCAGTACGGTTTAACATAATATCGATGTACGTATATATATTGTTCGTTTCTCAACAACAAATTCGATAGTTGCCAGTTCATGTCTAAGATCAGATTATATTTTGTGGCGATATATTAATGAATCATCACCAATATATCAGAAATATTTTGATTGTTTATGTAGAATATTTAAGTCTTCAGTCTCAAGAAAAATTCTTGATATGCGATCCCGACGTTAATCCGAAGTTTCCTTTATAAAAATCATTGTCGAAATGTGTAATAATGTTTCTTTTCATGAATCAATATTTTCCTTACTATAATTTCATCTAGGGAAAAGTGATTTTTGGAATGTATTAGATGTTTTTTAAAGGGAATTCTCACTTTGCTGTCTCGGAATATCTTGCCATGGTCTTTTCTAGTGATACTTAGTTTTTTGACGCCATGTTTCTTTTAAGTCTATGTCTGTTCGGCCCATTAGAAGTTGGTTTGCTTGATCTGAGTAATAGTTTCGAATGCAGTACCTATATATGAAAAAAAAATTGTTTATCTTCAGTTTTAGTTTTATTGCATTCTTGATCCATAGTATTCTGAATAAATTAATGTCTAATTTAAATGAGGAAATCGATGAAAATATCGAAAATTCTAAGTTGATTTCATTGCATTAAACTGGTATTAATGAAAAAATACAAATCTGATCCTTAATATTAATTTTAATCCGCTCGTATTAAATTAACAGAAAATAAAATTTTTTCAACTTTTTGGAAATTTTAATTTAATTTGCATAATTTAAATTATTAGAAAAGAAAATTATTTATGCGTTGAAACTTGTCTTTTTAAAAATAATTTATATTTAAAAAAAAATATTAGTCTAGTTGTCTGGTTTACTAACTGAACAAAATGAAGAAAATTCTATGCAACACGTTTTGTCTTTCAAAAGGACTTCATCACAATACAATAATGTTCTTATCGATGCAACTATAAGCAGATAATGGGGACGAAGATATAGGGATGCTAAGTTTAAAATTAAAAATATCTTATATCCGACGTGACTATACGCAACAGCTCTGGCGATTTAATTCAGTTTTGCCCAATGATTTTGCTTTTTTATCGCTGTTCTTTTTAGTGCTAAACGAAACTACATGTTGTCGACATTTGAGATCTTTGATTCAGATTTAAACTGGGATTAGTATTTATTACACTCAGTTTAATTAGTTCAAAATAACCGCTATATTTCTATTCAACCTCTTCTTTGAAACCGAGATGGGAAGTATAGTGGAAAATCCACAAATAATTCGCGAAAGTTACAAGGAACTCGAAATATGTGATGATATTTAACAAGGATCGTAGCAAAGAATTTTCTGATGGTCAATACAAAAGGAAGCCTATTCTAATTTCATTAATACATATTAGATTTCGTAAGATTATATTAGATGAATCGAAAAACACAGGGAAAATTTCGTTTGTATCCTATAATCGTCTTTCAGAATGGCTACAAACTCTGAACACAAATAAAACAGTGTCATATTATTCTGGTTTTGAAAGATTAATGTACTGTATAATTTCACACGTTAATTTCACAGTTATAAAATAAATGGACGTGTTAGTATCTTCCTATCAGATGACAGGATTTGTTCAATAGTAATGAGACAAATGAGCAATCGTATAAGAAAATTAACTATCTATCAAATCTAAATTATTGTTAGTGGGAACAGAAAGATGTATAAGGCGCATTCAAGACTCAAAGTCTTGCATAAAATTTTTAAAGGACAGATATTTATTGTAGTATACAGAAAAAAGAAAAAGACAAAAAAATTTACATATAAGACTCTTGTAAAAAAATGTCATTTTCTGCGCCTTATAAATAATTATGTCCGGATAAAACTTCGACTATACAACAAAAAGTTTACAACTTTTAAAAAATAAAATGAAAAATAGAAAAAAAAAACCTATGCCATAGCAAAAATTGCACAAGTCAAGAAATACAAAAGCGAAACCACCTAATTTCTTCAACTGAATAAAAATGTATCAGCACAAAAGATATTTCTGTTTTCAACAGGTTGTTGTCACGAGAACTTTATGTAGTCATTTACTGGAAAGTTGAACTTCTTCTTTGAAAGAGGCTGAAAAGAATTTTCTTTCCTGGGACTTGAATCCCGCCTGAGATTTGTTTGTCGGTGCTTCTTTCTTTCCTCTGTGATGATTAATGACCCCTTCGACTGAACTAATCCTCCGGCCTTGAAAAGTTGGCGCTTCAATGCCCTGTTCCTGACGACTAATTGCTTTCTAAAGCTATCCGTGAAATGGTGTCATTTTATTCAGGAAAAGAAGATCAGAGAAGGTTCCATCCACGCTTTCATGAGGGCTTGATACCACCTCACTCACTGGCCAGTACATATAAACACATATTTTCCCATAAATTCAAAGAATGAATCCGCAGCATTTCACAAAGAATAATTTTCGAGGTTCTTTAACAGCTAATGCTAAAAATAGATTTTCACACAACTGTCACCATTTTTTTACAAACCGCCTGGATTAAAAATATATTTTCCGCAAAGGTATCTGTAAAAATAACGAGACGATTTAAGATTTATTTACTACACTAAAAACTAACTCATAAAAAATATTATTTATAAATACACCCATAACTAACAATACAGCGAAGGGGCTTTTCCGTTCCATGTATACATGTTCTCACACAAAGGTAAAATACTAATGGAAATAAAGATAAGTATATGATGAAATCTAAATAAAATCAATTGGCTTTATTTTAATGGTTGTATGATGTGCTTGGTTCTACGGTGAAAAGCCTCCTGGAATTAAACAATAAACTTTAGGAATTGACTGAGTTTCGCACATAATGGAGATAGACGCCGTATTATAGATTCTCTTAGCCTTTTCTATAAGTATTTTCATGGAAATTGTTCTGATGAACTTTCTCTCTGGTGCCTAGACTATGAATTTAAGCAACGTTATAGATTGGCGACAAGGCTTTACCATTTTACAGTTGAAATGGCTAGATGCAACCGCAAGTTCTATGCTAAACATTTCTTCTCGTTTGTGGAACTGTATTCCGCTTTCTTGCTTTCGGGTAAACTTTGATCTTTGAAAATGTAAATGTTAGTCGTCATTTTCTTTCTCCTTAATGTTTGTTCCTTTATTGTTATCTCATATCAGGAATGTTTTTTTTTCTCGTATTTTTTCAAACTCAGTAACGTCTTGCTACTTAATGGCTTTATTTCCATACTTGGAGTGAAATCACAAGACATATCTAGAAAAATTGATAAACTCACTTGCACTCGACAAGTGATCTGGAGAAAGATTTTGAATATTACTCAAGGTGCAAAGCTGCCTGTCACGTTGTTTTGTTGTCATGCTTATATATATATATATATATATATATATATATATATATATATATATATATATATATATATAATTATCCACAGAAAAAGTGTTTCGTGTATCACAGATCATTAGTATGTGTAGACATCCGATTGCTTCAAGCCCGGATTTGGTATCAATCAGTTGTAAATCTCCTAGCTTAGGCCTTGTAGAGGGTAAACCCTACTCAAAAAGAATATATCATATGGCGACTCACACATCACATATATACATACATAAAGTGGAGGTGTAATGTAATTGATCCTGACCAGGCATTCTAACTTCAGTTACTTTCATGCTGATGTGATGTGGCTTCCCACTGTCTTTTCTACAAATATGTTTTTGGCAATTGCCTTGATGAGCTTTTTTCATGGCGCCACGACTAAATGAATTTAGGCGTGCTACTGTCCTTGCAACAAAGTCCTTCAGTTTTATTGTTGAAATAAGTAAATGCAACTGTCACTTCTACTTCATCATTTACTTTCCTTTCAGATCCAAACTGTCCAACTCGCTTCAGTTTACTTGTCTGAAGAATGTATGTAGGTCATTTTGGATCCTTCTCTGGCCTTCTTCATTAGGAATTCTATTGAAGAAATCCTCGAGCCTCTGGTAGATATAAGCTTGTAGTCTCTGTTTTATCCAACGATTGTACTGGATACTCTCTCGGAAAAAGGCGTATCCCGCTTTCTCTGCGACCCGACGAGCTCTTTTTGAATTGACGGGAAGTCTTGGTGCCAAGCCTGAACGGATGAATTGTAGATCTCTGCCTCGGTGTAGGCACGTCAGATTTTGCGATATTCGTGCCAGTTTCTGCTAGGATTTTTCAACTGGTCTCCATATTTTGGTATCCTTCAAACATAATGTATTATGTAATCAAGGCTTGCCAAGTACAAATATTAAATAGATTGAAAGATCAGAAGGTGACGCACAAGGTCCATCGCCCACCAGTGAATTAGTCAATATCATTAGTCAATATCAGCCAATATCAGCTGAGTGCCTCTGAGGAGTCAGTATTGAATAAGAGTCTTAACTTCGCCACAACCATCAGGCGAGTGCCATACTTGGACATCATTGCCAGAGTCGAGGAGGTGGCCTTGAACATTCCCCAGGCTCAGGCGGATGAACAGAGATGAAAGGTGAGACAGACCTTGGAGTAGGCCAAGACGCCAATGTCTAACATAACAAAACGTTAGTAGTCACGAGAGCCAAAGTTTTTAGCGGTGCCTTATTCTCTCGGCAAACATGGACTTAACATCTTGGAGGACTCGCTTACAATTGTTACGACCAGTAACAAATAGTCACCTTTTATGACGAGAGCTGTTACGCTGGTATAGCCGTAGATAGTGGTTCCTGTGAGCTATGACGGCCGAGCATGTTGGTGTGATTTATGGAGAGGATTGTGGTTTCATCTGGTATTTCCGAGAAGGAATGAAATCATCCATGCCGGCTTTGACACAAGAAGAAACCTCAGTGGCGCATTTTTTAATTGGGGGTTGAAGATATCAGTCCAATGGGTGTCACAAAGAAAATACCGGAATGCGTCCTAATCAGAATTCTGGTATCGGAAAGAGATCATATGGACAGCGGGTGAAATCAATTTTTAATCGATGCAAAGAAGGACATAATACTTGGCCCGAGTTTCCAAAAGTTTATTATTGGGAAACTTTGCAACAGCGTGTAGAGGATGTAAGAAATAGCTCGAATGGAGAAGTATTTCGCTCAGTTTGGCTAAGTAAATGAGAAGGGAAATCCAGGATTTTAATGAGGGATTGGGATATGGAATAATTTAATGCCTGTATACCGGCAAAATTATACCTTTGGAATTTTTCAGCCACGAGTTGTGGTGAACATTAAAGTCGCCGAAGATAAAGATGTACGCAGATGGATTGGTGTGTATGTATATACAATGTATGAATAAGTAGATACAAGTATATACATAAAAATGCGAGTTTCAGTGCTAGGATCCAACGGATATTAAGTAGTTATATATATATATATATATATATATATATATATATATATATATATATATATATATATATATATATATATATATATATATATATATATATATATATATATATATATATATGTATATATATATTTATATATATATATATATATATATATATATATATATATATATATATATATATATATATATATATATATGTGTATATATATGTATATGTATGTATATATATATATATGTATATATATATATATATATATATATATATATATAGATGTATATATATATATATATATATATATATATATATATATATATATATATATATATATATATATATATATATATATATATATATAATTAATGAAAAACAGACCCTTTTAAGGTACCATTACAATAATTTATTTCATCAAAATCCTTTTTAAAGGACTCCGGATCATCAGGTAACAATTCCAACAACGAAATGAAAGGAAAATTGGGATTAGAAATTGATGGGTACTGTAATTTTTGTAATTAACAAGGGGGGTGAGAGTGGTAGGTAAAGAGACAAGGTGGAGTATAGGGAGGTGTTAATTTCATTTCTCTCTTAAGCATGCTTTATATTGGGGTAGGAGGAGTGACCGAACCTTGACATATTTAGATGGTTAACTTAACGGAAATGTTATGTAGGAATGGGAGGGGAGAAAAGAAAAAAGTAAAAAAAGAGAGGAGACAGACGACAGTAATACAGATATATCCAAATGAGTGTTACGGCAAAGCGAGAGGAGGAGAGGGAAGTGAATCGAAAGAGGCTGTAGTTTTGTTTTAACAAAATTATGTAAAAGATAGATTTCAATGCTTGATAGAAATTTAGATGTCTAAAAAATGATGAATGTTATCAATTTAAATATTTAATTTTTTAAGTAAATAGTTTAGGGACTTAATAAAAGTTAACGACTATTATTATAAGTATATTTATTGAGAACATATTAAAGAAATATTTAAAATTATAATAGTTTATTTACCCGACCAATTGTATTTCCATAATATAGTAAGAAATTACGGTAACAATAACATCTATATTATTTTTACTTTTAATCTAATTTATGAATGCAATTTTTATTTATTATTATATGCGTAAACTTAATTAAGGTTTAGGTTTCATTATTTAATAATATCTGAGGGTAATATTAAAGATTTTGTTTTTTTCTTATATGTATCTCACAAACATATTCATGCAAATCCATATATACATACGTTTATTAACATGCGCATACACACACATAGATACACGTGTAACAATATACACAAATGTTCATCTATCTTCATACATAAATTATATATACATACATTTCTCAATCATTACCTATATTTTAATATTTGAAATTTATTTCGATTTTAGTTTGATTCTATAGTTAAAGTTTAACTTTAGGTGATTTCTGAAGTGCCTCATTATAAAAGGAATTTCGTTAATATTATTATTACTATTAATAGTTAAAGAGTGGTATATTTAAATTTAAATAGTCAATTTTAAAATGAAACTCCTACAGAAGAACAAAAAAAAATGCACTCTCAAAATTCTAATTATAGAATATTAAAAGAGAAAGTGATATTAAAAGGGGTAATTTAAAATACCATTAGAAAGACCCAAGTACTTCTATTTAAAACTATTCCATACACGTACACACACACACACACACACATATATATATATATATATATATATATATATATATATATATATATATATATATATATATATATATTAATCTATTTATCTATCTATCTATCTCTACATCTATATATACACATATACATATAGGTATACTCATATACACATACACACCCTTATATACATATACAACCATACATATACACATACACATACATACATACATAAAAAACATATACCAACATATACACACACGCTTATATACATAAAATGCACATGAAAAGAGTTCTACCCATAACTATCCACACATGCATATGTATTAATATTACAATGTTATACACCTATTCACACACATATATTACAAATATTAATTCTAAGGTATATACATCTATATACATATACAGATTACAGGTAATTTAATATTCAAAATGCTGCACATATATAAATATATGT
>CAHIKZ030004213.1:1620000-1622500 GCA_903632075.3 Acanthosepion pharaonis
TAAGATACTTATTCTCCGGTCCCGACAACTCTCTTATATCCGGGTTACACTATATATATATATATATATGTGTGTGTGTGTGTGTGTGTGTGTGTGTGTGTGTCTGTGCCTCTGTCTGTGTTTATGTGTGTGTCTTTATTACTTGAAACTTATATTACTGCAGGTACTCCGTATTTGAAAGAGACGCACTATTTTTACTTATTAAGCTGTCTGCATTACGTCTCTCGGTCTGAGCATTCGATATATTCTTAGTAAAGAATATATATATATATATATATATATATATATATATATACGATGTGTATATATGTGTGTATAGCTGCGTCTCTCTCTCTCTCTCTATATATATATATATATATATATATATATATATATATATATATAAGGTGATTTTGCGTTATTTCATATACTCGTTCGTCAATTGTTTTATTTTCAACTTTCTTTTTTTCTCACTTTTAGATCTTCATTTTTCCTTCTTTTGATTTTATTATTCTTCTTTTACATTGCATTTTCTTCCGCCATTTTGTATAATTCCTCTTCTTTATTTTGCTCTTTTTCTGTTTTTCCTCTGCCCTTCTTCTTCCCGTCTTTCCGCTTCCCACCTTCTTTCTCACACTTTCCCCTACTTTTTTTACCGTTTGATTGCCATTTTTTTCCTGCAGATTGCCTTCACACCCTCATTCGCATATCCCACCAACTTCACATTTTACACGGAAGTAAAAAAAATGATCTCTCAACGGTTTTATTTATTGCCGGTAAGTTAAACACAATAGTGATTTATAGATTTTTATTTGCTTTTTTTTTTCTTTGTTAATATATCGATTTCCCCCACTTCTTCTTTCAATAATCCTTTCTCGTTGATTATTGATATTTTCACTGTAAGTAAAAGAAATATATATTAAAAATATCTCTTCTAAAGTGACAAGTATTACGGTCAAGAGACATGCATTTATTAGACTCGAAATAAAAACATGATTTTTAAAAACTGGTAAAGAAACAAGCGCTTCATAATACTCATCACACACACACACACAAACAAACACACACACACACACACACACACACACACACACACACACACACACATATATATATGTATATATATATATAGATATATATATATGATATTGATTATATATATAAATATATATGTGAGTGTGTGTGAGTGTGTAATATTTCCATATAATCAATAACATACTGCTTATTCGGCAAATTCATTAATCGAGCATAATATCTCTTCAGGTTTTGATGCAAAGAACCACATGATATTAATTCTAATAACTTCACGACGGATATATTGTATTCCTACTAAAAATTCTGTAATGATCACAGAATATGATATTCAGATAAAGCAGTATCTGTCTATATTTCTAAAATGAGGTATTATGTACACTATTCAAGGACACATGGCACAGTGGATAAAGGCGTTAGATCCAGTGACATTACCCAAAGAGTGTGAGTTCAATACCCGGTTAAGGCAGTGGAGAACTTGGAGAGGTTAATTAACAGGAGATAACTGAAAACTATTAACATGGCTCGACGTTCCAACTGCCGTAAGAAGGACGGAGCGTACAACGGCCGAAACGTTGTAATAAATATGGCGACAAAGATTAGGACAATAGTCAGAATAATGTAAATAATGCAGATAAAGAAGGATAAAGAAAATCAAGCAAAATTTATATATTTAATGCTAAAATGATATTTTAAATAAGTCGAATAATATATTGTTTTGTAGTATCGTATAGGACAAAAAGGTCTTTACGATTGACTGATCATGAGTGATATTTTCTTTTTTGTAAATTTTCGTCAAGGCTAAAAGTTCATGACAATTTATGCCTGTATTAACTATTTTGTTATTGTTTACCACATAAGAATATCACACCAGTCACAAACCATTAACTTTTCCCGTTTAGGGATAGATTCATCTTTATCAGTGGCTGCTAACCATTTTAGTCTTTGTTGGATATGATTATAGAGAATATATTCATCCCTGGTAACAATTCTGCCGAGGATAGTAAGTCTGTCCGTCAATAACATCCTGAAAGCAAATCTTTGATTAAACTTAGAAACAAAAGCTGGTGACCGTTTCACTGAAATAATTAAAAAAATATTTCTGAATTCATGAAGATATTTTATGACTTCGATTGAAATATATTGTAAATTCACTATCAGTTTTCGTTTGATTTTCTTCTATTACGATGTACGGAGGCGTACTATTGACAGAACTTTTCATACAGATCAGCGGAAAATAATCAAGATTCTTGTAACTGGCAAAACAATTAAAACTGTTACGACTTCTGTCTTTGAAACTGACGTCAGTGAAGCTGGCTAAAACATACCTAAGACATATGTAAGTAATTAAAAAAACAAAGAAAAAACAAAACTAAAATACAGTTTGTGTCCTCATGTAAATCTTTGTTAAGCATTATTATGTTTGTTCCATAGTTCTAACATTCATTCATAACAAGGATGAGTATGTAGTGTATTGGATAGTGGCTCG